>CAUDMG010002011.1:0-142500 GCA_958450375.1 Homarus gammarus
GGGAGCGTATATAGTGCTTAGGGAGTTGTAGGGAATAAATGTGTAGATGTAGAGAGGGTAGAGAGGGTAAAGAGGGTAGAGAGGGAAAGAGAGGGAAGGTTTGGTTGTTGTAGAAGCGTATTTAAGAACGGTGGTGATAGGTTAGGCAAGAGAGAGTGATGGTGACAATATGTGTGTGTCTGTGTTCAAGGTGTTAATTGTTATTGGGAGACTGGAGGTGTTTTTTTATTTTTTTGGTGTAATATTTATGAGTGTGTTGGTGGCCAGGGAAGAGTGTGTGTGTGTGTGTGTGGTAGGAGGAAGCGGGAGTATAGGTTCAATCTAATCATTTGCCAAGTTTGACTCCACTATCGTTGTCTATGTCACCATGAATCTGTGTGTAGCCGCCAAGGTGTCGTCAGTGAAGAGTGTGGCAGTAAAATTGGTGTGCGAGAGAGGCTGTGATGTCGTGATATCAGGCAGTCACGTGAGGAGGGGGGAGAGAGGGAGAGAGGGAGAGGGGGAGGGAGGGAGAGAGGGAGAGGGGGAGAGAGGGAGGGGGGACTGTGTTGGCAAAAGCTGGGATGATGGCAGCGTCAACTTGTGTGCCTTGTGTCTTGGTGTGGCTACTGACAGTTACTTGGGGCTGTCAACCTTCTATTCAAGGTCATTTTTAAGGACTTTTCTTCAGGTGTCGTCGTATTGTTGGTCGGGTGTCTCGCTGTGGATAAGTTTCTTTACGCCATTAGCCTCTGTCTCCCCAGCAGCAGTAATTGGGGACCTGGATGTTAATTGTGTTCTGGGGTAATGGTTAGCCAGTGCAGTTGGTGAGTTGTCCGGTCTTCTGGGAATATTCCTTGACACTGGGTCATGCAGCTCGTTAACTTAGGGTGTGGTTGTTGTGTTGGTGACAGCTTCTTCACCTTGTAGCCGGTGACAGCAAGCAATCAATATGTGTGTGTGCGTGCGTGTATTTGTGTGTGTGTGTGCGTGCGTGTATTTGTGTGTGTGCGTGTGCAATTTACTGTATACTGTATTTCTATGAATACTTATCGTTCGTGTAGTGCGAAATTAATATATCCTGTACAACTATATTAAAAGTAACTAGTTTTAACTATGAATTTTACCTTAACTAACAAAAAATTATCAAAATACTTAGGAAATGTCTGAAAATTTAGCAAGAAAAAATAGTACTTTTAGTTAATGCCACATTGTCAGTCATTTAAATAAAACCCCCAAATAGATTACCTTTAAAGACATCTCATTTAATTATCACAATATTATTACTATATTGTGTTAATGGAGATTTTAAAGTTGGCAAAAGATATATACATTTAGTCAACTCTGTCATTTTGTTTTTCATGTCCTATCCAGTTATATGATTGTCATTTGAAAATTATATTGTGAATAAAAGTATAATTAGGAGAAAAAATACTCAGTACAGTTGTATTTATTGATATTTACTTGAATATTAAACAAAATGATAATACTCACAGGAGCTGAACCTCTTAGCCAATATTTGTTTACATTTGGGCAATAACTTTTTCCTGAGCACCAAAGGAGGAGTGACGTCATAGATCTGTGTCGTCACGGAATATTCAACCATCCTGATTCACTATATAAAACACATATATATTCATGAACTGACATAGATTAAACTGGGAATGATATATTTTTAGAATATTTTAAAGTGTAAAGTTTATATACAGATTAAAGTCATATATGTATTTAGTCGTGAGGAGATATTTTCATTGTCTATAAGTATGTTGAGAAAAAAAATCGCCCCTAAAAGCTATAACTTACTGTAAAAAGATAAAATAAATACAATTAATAAACTTATATATATAGAATAAAATAAAAAAAAGCCTTTCAGTTAAGAGTAATGATAAAATACACTTAGGTGAATGACGTCAGAGGAACCTCCCGGTGTGGCTCGGGAAACACTCACCACCTACCACTAGCCGCCGCCGTGGTGGACAGTACATCGTAGTAGTGACCACTTTTAGCCTAGTTATTTTTAACCCTATAACGTATTTTTTTACCAGTTGGAACCCTTAAACAACTACACAATAGCTATGACGGGTTCAAATAACGAAAACTGTGAGAACAAAAGCACAGTTGCTCGCCGGCGTTGGAAGATATTGGCAGAGGTTTGTGAAGTGATCTTGACTAGGTTCCTCCTCCTCCCTCCCCTCCCTCAGGTGTTGCATTACCACTCGAGTTAATTATGACCTTCCTGGTGTTTGTGTGCCATGGCAGGTATGTTTGGGTGTTTGTTTGTGGATAGGATGCATTTATCTATCCATTTTAATAAGGGATGGAGGGATAGTATTTTGTATCTATTAATAGCAATGATATGAAAGAGTTTTAAACACATGATATCACAGAAGGACGTATGTGTGTGTTTGTGTGTGTATGTGTGTGTATGTGGTCATTTAAACTTGTCAATTAAACACCATTAATGTTAGAATATAAACAACATTTTATCTCTAGTAACATAACACTGAATTAAGTAGAGTTATATACAGAATATCCTTATAGGTAGTGTGTGTCTCGTGCTGGTATCAGGTAACAGCATTAAGTGACCAAATCTGTACCACACCTATACCACACCTATACCACACCTATACCACCTCTATACCACACCTATACCACCTCTATACCACACCTATACCACACCTATACCACACCTATACCACCTCTATACCACACCTATACCACCTCTATACCACACCTATACCACCTCTATACCACCTCTATACCACACCTATACCACCTCTATACCACACCTATACCACACCTATACCACACCTATACCACCTCTATACCACACCTATACCACCTCTATACCACACCTATACCACAACCTATACCACCTCTATACCACACCTATACCACCTCTATACCACCTCTATACCACACCTATACCACCTCTATACCACACCTATACCACCTCTATACCACACCTATACCACACCTATACCACCTCTATACCACCTCTATACCACACCTATACCACACCTATACCACACCTATACCACCTCTATACCACACCTATACCACCTCTATACCACACCTATACCACCTCTATACCACACCTATACCACAACCTATACCACCTCTATACCACAACCTATACCACCTCTATACCACCTCTATACCACAACCTATACCACCTCTATACCACAACCTATACCACACCTATACCACCTCTATACCACACCTATACCACACCTATACCACAACCTATACCACCTCTATACCACAACCTATACCACCTCTATACCACAACCTATACCACACCTATACCACCTCTATACCACACCTATACCACAACTCTATACCACCTCTATACCACAACCTATACCACCTCTATACCACAACCTATACCACCTCTATACCACAACCTATACCACACCTATACCACCTCTATACCACACCTATACCACACCTATACCACCTCTATACCACCTCTATACCACAACCTATACCACCTCTATACCACACCTATACCACCTCTATACCACCTCTATACCACACCTATACCACACCTATACCACCTCTGTACCACCTCTGTACCACCTCTATACCACCTCTATACCACACCTATACCACACCTATACCACACCTATACCACCTCTATACCACCTCTATACCACACCTATACCACCTCTATACCACCTCTGTACCACACCTATACCACCTCTATACCACCTCTATACCACCTCTATACCACACCTATACCACCTCTATACCACATCTATACCACACCTATACCACCTCTATACCACCTCTATACCACCTCTATACCACACCTATACCACCTCTATACCACCTCTATACCACACCTATACCACCTCTATACCACACCTATACCACCTCTATACCACCTCTATACCACACCTATACCACCTCTATACCACCTCTATACCACACCTATACCACCTCTATACCACCTCTATACCACCTCTATACCACAACCTATACCACCTCTATACCACAACCTATACCACACCTATACCACCTCTATACCACACCTATACCACACCTATACCACACCTATACCACCTCTATACCACACCTATACCACCTCTATACCACCTCTATACCACAACCTATACCACCTCTATACCACACCTATACCACCTCTATACCACCTCTATACCACACCTATACCACCTCTATACCACCTCTATACCACCTCTATACCACACCTATACCACCTCTATACCACCTCTATACCACCTCTATACCACACCTATACCACCTCTATACCACCTCTATACCACCTCTGTACCACACCTATACCACCTCTATACCACCTCTATACCACACCTATACCACACCTATACCACCTCTATACCACACCTATACCACCTCTATACCACACCTATACCACACCTATACCACCTCTATACCACACCTATACCACACCTATACCACCTCTATACCACACCTATACCACCTCTATACCACACCTATACCACCTCTATACCACACCTATACCACCTCTATACCACACCTATACCACCTCTATACCACACCTATACCACCTCTATACCACACCTATACCACCTCTATACCACACCTATACCACCTCTATACCACACCTATACCACCTCTATACCACACCTATACCACCTCTATACCACACCTATACCACCTCTATACCACCCTATACCACACCTATACCACCTCTATACCACACCTATACCACCTCTATACCACACCTATACCACCTCTATACCACCTCTATACCACACCTATACCACACCTATACCACCTCTATACCACACCTATACCACCTCTATACCACACCTATACCACCTCTATACCACACCTATACCACCTCTATACCACACCTATACCACCCCTATACCACCTCTATACCACACCTATACCACCTCTATACCACACCTATACCACACCTATACCACCTCTATACCACACCTATACCACCTCTATACCACACCTATACCACCTCTATACCACACCTATACCACCTCTATACCACACCTATACCACACCTATACCACACCTATACCACCTCTATACCACACCTATACCACCTCTATACCACACCTATACCACCTCTATACCACCTCTATACCACACCTATACCACCTCTATACCACACCTATACCACACCTATACCACCTCTATACCACCTCTATACCACACCTATACCACCTCTATACCACCTCTATACCACACCTATACCACCTCTATACCACCTCTATACCACCTCTATACCACACCTATACCACACCTATACCACCTCTATACCACACCTATACCACCTCTATACCACCTCTATACCACACCTATACCACACCTATACCACACCTATACCACCTCTATACCACACCTATACCACCTCTATACCACCTCTATACCACCTCTATACCACACCTATACCACCTCTATACCACACCTATACCACCTCTATACCACACCTATACCACCTCTATACCACACCTATACCACCTCTATACCACACCTATACCACACCTATACCACCTCTATACCACCTCTATACCACCTCTATACCACACCTATACCACCTCTATACCACCTCTATACCACACCTATACCACCTCTATACCACCTCTATACCACCTAACCAGTACTCAACACCTCACACACTTTGGAAATAAAACTCATATTTCTAATTAATGAAAACTAATCTTACGAGTTCTTTAGGATATATTAATCTGGTCCATTGGATGATATATATTTCCTAAACTAACTTGATTTTAGTAAAGAAAAAAAGAAAGAAAGAAAGAAAGAATAAAAGGGAAAAAAGAAAGAAAGAATGAAAGAAAGAATAAAAGAAAGAAAGAATGAAAGAAAGAATAAAAGAAAGAAAGAATGAAAGAAAGAATAAAAGAAAGAAAGAATGAAAGAAAGAATAAATGGAAAAAAAGAAAGAACGGATTTCACAACATTTTTCAATTTCAACTTAAAACAGACTAGATTGAAATTGTGTTTATATTACTCAGGTAGTGGAGAGGAAGGGGTGTGTGTGTGTGTGTTGGTGTGGGTGTGTGTGTGTGTGTGGGGGGGGGGGTGTGGGGGTGTGTGTGTGTGTGTGTGGGGGGGGGGGTGTGGGGGTGTGTGTGTGTGGGTGTGTGTTACTCTTGTCATTAACGTTATGGTAATATTCTTAATCCTTCAAGATGTATATAACCATTTTATATCATACATATCTGTCTGTATGTATGACTGTACACATATCTGTCTGTATGTATGACTGTATGGCCTGTTGTCTGGTGTTTCTGTTCATTAACCTGTAGTCTACTTTAATTAGGACTTATGCACATAAATAAATAATCCTGTCAAAAAATTATTGTTAAAATTCTGTTGTAAATGTAACTTCCTTTTCCTTGTTAATTACTGACCTTGATAATTAATGACCTTGATAATTAATGACCTTGATAATTACTAAGACCATTTTGTAAGAATTTTTTGGTATTGCTGTTTTCTTTAATTGTGCTATAAATTTTATTTTATATTTTAAATATACCAATGATGTGGTTAGGTTAGATTACTTAATTAATTTGGTTAGGTTAGACTAATGACAGTTATTAGTAAGTTAGCTTAATAATAGTAAGATTAGCAGTACAGTACTAGCTAATAATTTCTTCCTATTAATAAACAAATTCCATTGCTAGCTTTTGTCAGCCAGCCAGAAGTATGGATCCCACGGCCACCACTTGTTATTTATTGTGTGTGTGAGGCAGGGCAGGTGTGTGAGGTAGGGTAGGTGTGTGAGGTAGGGTAGGTGTGTGAGGTAGGGCAGGTGTGTGAGGTAAGGTAAAAAGTATACTGTACACTAGTAGAGTCAGTATACACTAGAGTCAGTATACACTAGAGTCAGTATCACTAGAGTCAGTATACACTAGTTGAGTCAGTATACACTAGAGTCAGTATACACTAAAGTCAGTATACACTAGAGTCAGTATACGGTACACAAGTTGAGTCAGTATACACTAGTTGTGTCATTATCATTAATTCAATTGACCATCGGCATAAACTGTTAAACTGGTGTCCATTTATTGAAGGAACTGTCAGGTTAGATTAGGTTACGTTAGGGTTACGTTAGGTTAGGGTTAGGTTACGTTAGGGTTACGTTAGGTTAGGGTTAGGTTACGTTAGGGTTACGTTAGGTTAGGGTTACGTTAGGTTAGGTGAGGTAGATATATAGGTACTTTATGTTATAGAGAAGTGATGTTATCCCTATATTTGGCTTCACTGGATAATATAAAACTTGGAAAGATTTCAAAGTGTGACAGTCACCCATATAAGACCCCCTCCCACGTATAACTTACCACTTAACGATACACTTAACGACGCAATAACAGTGCTCCATCATTACAGGCACTACAGAGAACCAGTGCCAGGGATGCCTCGCCAGACAGTTCCTCAACCAGAAAGTTCCAATCTTTCGGTCTGTTGTCTTTCGATTCTCTTGGGCAAGATTTCTATTCCGTCAGATGCATCAACTGGGACTTGAAAGTTACAGTAAGGTGAGAGATAGAGATAGTTAAGTGGTGTTCTATTATTGTCTCTTATTAATAGTATAACAACAGTTGCTATTGAACGATGACATAGTAGTTTAATTAATTTATATGTTTATTTATTTTTTTAGATTCCTGCATTATTATTATTTATTTTCGTCCATAAGGAGATGCATATTTGGCTAATGTATATAACATTGTAGATTTTAGCATAAATAACAGTGTTTTCTTTAAATAATACAAAATATTCATAATCTTGCATAATTAGATATATTATGTTGGATTATTCATGAATTATTTACAATTATCAATTATTATCAGGTTATTTTTATAATTTCAGTAATGGATGTTGCCTGCTATTTTTTACCATTCAATGCACATCTAAGTAGTTATGCCTATTTCTCCACACTGTCTTTTATCTAATCAGTATGGCATTTTTTTTTTTGTTAATTGACTGCCATTAACCTATGCCTTAGAATTAGCATTACAATCCGTGTATACAATGGCGGCAGTTAATTGGGTTTGAACAATGCCGACTTATTTACTATTCAGGGTCGGTAAAACATCTCTGTTACACTTGACCCCAAACCACCATACACTATAACGATGACTCTGAACATCGTAGAGTTATAGTGAACTTACAGGAACACTATATATCGAGAATTGATCCATTAGTATTATTTTTTGGGGGATAAAACACTGTATGAGCCATAACAGAGTGATTCAATATATTCTTGATACAGTATATTTACGGTATGTTCTTGATGCAGTATATTTACAAGACAGTATAGATTGTTGTAGCTAAAATGACTTGTTTTAAGTATTAATTATAAGAGAAGTATGACCGTTGTTTTAAGTTGAATTTAATATAATATAATCTGGTTACAAATAATAGTTGAGTTTATTTTAATTATTGATACACATGTGATGTTAGCCGGGACACAACACTTCCAGGAACTAGAGAGTTCCGGGTAACAAGGCCACACCTCTCTCTAACCCAGGCCAAAAACCCATCCACGGAATTTTTTGACCAGCGGGAGAATTTTCTCGTAATTTTCCGGAAAATCTGGCCCTCGGAAAATCGTTCCCAAAGCCGGAATAAATACTGATTTTTTATAGATGATTGTTGATTGGTGAGAAGAGAGAGAGAGAGAGAGAGAGAGAGAGAGAGAGTCTGGGTTATCATAAGCTTAGGTTGGTTAGGTTAGGTTAGGTTTAGGTTATGTTAGGTGTGATTTACTATTTGACACTGCCGGGAAAGGTGAGGTGGGAGCTTGACGTGTGTGTGTGTGTGTGTGTGTGTGTACCTTGGCAAAGAACGTACAGCTGATAGACGTCTCCTCGCCCTTTGTTATGGCTCATATGTCCTTTTTACCCAATGATACATTCTGTTATGGCTCAAATGACCTTTTTACCCAATAATACATTATTTGTTATGGCTCATATGACCTTTTTACCCCATGATACATTTTTTATGGCTCATATGTCCTTTTTACCCTATAGTATATTATTTGTTATGGCTCATATGACCTTTTTACCCGATGATACATTTTGTTATGGCTCATATGACCTTTTTACCCTATAATACATTATTTGTTATGGCTCATATGACCTTTTTACCCTATGATACATTTTGTTATGGCTCATATGACCTTTTTACCCTATAATACATTATTTGTTATGGCTCATATGACCTTTTTACCCTATGATACATTTTGTTATGGCTCATATGACCTTTTTACCCTATAATACATTATTTGTTATGGCTCATATGACCTTTTTACCCTATGATACATTTTGTTATGGCTCATATGACCTTTTTACCCTATAATACATTATTTGTTATGGCTCATATGACCTTTTTACCCTATGATACATTTTGTTATGGCTCATATGTCCTTTTTACCCTATAATACATTATTTGTTATGGCTCATATGACCTTTTTACCCTATGATACATTTTCTGTTGTGGCTCATATGACCTTTTTACCCTATGATACATTTTATTTCCTACTCAAAGTTGTGTCACGACTCAGAACAGATCATATATTTTTTACCACGCTATATATACAGTACACTATACATGGAATTTATTATAGATTGGTAATATATTATAGATTGGCCCATAAAATATTTGATTAATAAGATAATGCAATCATTTGGTATTGTAGTATCTGATGGTGGGGGGGGGGGGGGGTGGTTAACTACCTAATTCTCCACCACCCTTAACTACCCAATTCCCCCTTCATTTTGACCTTTCCACATGTCATAACAACAACTACTAATTGACCCCATATTGCGTAGGATCGTTGGCTTAGGTTTTGGTCGGGTCGTAAAGTAATGTAGTGGGAATAATGGTTATATTGGTAGTAGTGGTGTTAGAGCCAGGAATGGGTGTAGCCATTGATACACCATATTGGGTTTATTTCACACACTGTACACTATATTGGTTCATACTGTACACCATATTGGGTTTATTTCACACACTGTACACTATATTGGTTCATACTGTACACCATATTGGGTTTATTTCACACACTGTACACTATATTGGTTCATACTGTACACCATATTGGGTTTATTTCACACACTGTACACTATATTGGTTTATACTGTACACCATATTGGGTTTATTTCATATACACCCTATTTGGCTTATTTTCCCTTGCTTATTTAAAACCTAAACTAGTGTAGTACAGTGGTATTATTTTAAGGCAATATTATTTCTTACCTTTTATATTCCTGAAGCAAAATTATCACCATATTTTAATTCACATCATTATTATTTTTAATCTTATATCCTTGATCCCTCAAACAGAATTATCACCATATAGACAATTTTATTCACAGTGAGTTTATTTAATAATTACAAAGACCTAAGAATAAATTAGTTAACCATAGGGGACATTCCTTGATTACTATATTCAACGTCAAACCCCATATCAATTGCCGCCTTCCTAACCCTGGTTGGGCTGCTAGCATGCTAACGCGTCATTGTGCATGTCTCTTAGGCTTTTACGACGAGAGTTCAGCCCAACTCAGCTTACGGGTTTCAACAATACTGGCAACGTCTGTAAGTTGGTCGAGCTGTTCTGTAAAGATTTATTTTTATTTTTTCCCGTTCGCGTCTCTTCTCCCCCCCCTCCCTCCCCCCCTTCCTCTCCTCTGTCCAGTCTTGTTATGTGGTCGACGATGAGGTTTTAATTGCCGTTTTAATCCGATTTGGTATGTATGAATAGATATTACCGTACGATCATTAATTTGGTGGTGTCAATTGTTGGTTGTTGGGGCTACATGACGAGACTGGATGCCACCACACACACACACACACACACACACACACACACACACACACACACACACACCTGAATTTACAGATATATTAATCAAATCATATATATGGAAATGGCTACAGCACCTGTCTGTTTGTCTGTGTGTCTGTCTCTTTTTGTCTCTGTCTGTCTGTCTCCTTTATGTACCCCATTTACACCTAATTAATTCCTTACACCACTTACACCGTGTATATTTATGCACTCTCTCTCTCTCTCTCTCTCTCTCTCTCTCTCTCTCTCTCTCTCTCTCTCTCTCTCTCTCTCTCTCTCATTTTTTACCCCAATTTTCTCAGGATTATTTTTTTTTTTTACCATTTATTTTTACGGCTTCACTGACACAATTTTTTTCTCCCAATTAATTTAGTTTTTTTTGAATGATTTAGAAACTTAATACAGAAATAACTTAAAAATAATCACTACAGAATTTTTAAAGTGTGAGATACAGTTTATTTATATAAATTAAATTACCATAATGTAGTGTGATTAGCTTAGATATGAAAAAGCTTTAAATAAATTCTGAATTTTTCTTCGATTCTAGACTTTTAAGTTATTGGTTTTCACATTTCAGTCTGTTATTGTATGTTGTTAGGTTAGGTTTAGTTTAGTTTATAAAATATACCTTAATTCTTCCCAGTTTCTATAATATTACTAAGTTATTGCACAGTAAGATGTTAGATTTGGTTTAGTTTATTTTAGTTTAGTTTCCCTTTATATACCCCCAGAAGTTCACATTTTCCTCATTAGTAATAAAACAACTAAAAAAAACCAATTATCAGTGAAATAATGCACTTGGGAACGGCCTGTAACTGTTCACGTTCCGTTGATGACCGTTCGTGTCTTCGCAGGTATCTGGCCGTCGGAAGAGATCCTCACCTATTATTGCCTTCACAACCTCAGCATATTTTCTGGCAAGTCCGTCCTTGAGCTGGGAGGTGGGATGACTTGTTTGGCTGGTATGTTGGTAAGTTATATGAGGAGTCTCTGTAAACACACTAGTGAAGGGGACTGTACCTTACACACACACACACACACACACCTCTTCATCCATACAATATATTTTCACATCTTTAACTCTTTCATTGTTTGTTCATATATTTACACAATTATCACTGCCGTTTGTTCACCGCCGTTTGTTCACCGCCATTTGTTCACCGGTGTTTGTTTGTACGACAGGTTGCAGCCAGCGGTGAACCCTCCAAAATGGTGCTGACAGACGGTAATGCCCTGTCTGTAAACAATGTTAAAGTGTCTCTACAGAGGAATTATCTACCAATGGAAACTTATACCAGGTGAGTTGTGTAGTTGTTCAGGCTGAGTGAGAGAGAGTTAAAGGTTTGAGTGCGAGAGTTAAAGGTCGAGTGCGAGAGTTAAAGGTCCGAGTGCGAGAGGGTATACAGTGATTCAGTTTGACTAAGGGCGAATAACAAACATCTTCTATAACCAAGACAGTCCCATCATGTTATATAGCCCACCATAGAAACTTATTCACATATATATCATGTTAAAAATACACTTAATATCCTTTTCTGTTGGATTATTAAGAGACTCAAGAACGTGATGGAAATTATAACGTGATATTAATCTTCTGGGATTAAATCTCTGGTTGATTATCATGGTTGAAAGTTTTGATGTAAATGTTTGGTTTAATTTGGGGGTGACAGGATGGATAATGTGTTTGTAATGTTGGTTCAGGTAATATGGGTGAAAATTCTATGTTTATACTGTGTTTTCTTGATATCTTAAGGATATTTCACAAACTATGTATATAAATGGTTCATTAACGAGTATATTTCACAAACTATAGAGGTACATAAATGGTTCACTAACGAGCATATTTCACAAACTATAGAGGTGCAATAATGGTTCACTAACGAGCATATTTCACAAACTATGTACAATACAGTAATGGTTCACTAACGAGCATCACTAACGAGCATTCAGTGACAGATGCTTACTAACAGCACTTCTAAAAGGGTGGAAAACAGGAGAGCCAAGATCATTCTACTTGCAGGGTACTTCGCTGGGGCGTTCCGGATGAAGTTTCTCCACATCAGGGGAAATTCGATGTTGCCATGTGTGCCGATTGGTAGGTTTATATCTGTGAGTGGATTGGCCAAAAGACAGTGGTGTTTTTTTTTTACCCCCCTTCCTCCCCCCTCTCTCCACCTCCTCCTACCCCCCCACATCCCCTCCCTCTCTCTCTTAAACTGTTAGAAGCACGAGATTGTCATAATGTGTCGGTGTTATTATTGTTAATGATTGTTACCTCGGTGTGAATCTGCGTGCGGTACAGTCTGGGTTAAAAGTTCGCTCCTGCCCTTGGAAAATGAACCAATGTCGACCCCCCCCCCCCCCCCCCCAAACAAGATGAAATAGTCAGGGGGCAAGTCAGTTCACTCCCGTACTAAATTAACCACCGTCGACCCCCGAACAAGATGAAACTATTGGTGTAAGTCAGTTCAGAGACTCATTCCCCTGACAAACCAGGACCCATTTAGCGGTCATTCTCCCGCGGTCACTCGTTCACGCATTCCCGAAACTGACAATATCACACCGCCATCTCCCCTAAGCCGAGTGTGTTTTTTTTTGTTTTTTTCGTATAGGGACGCGCCTCGTATGAAATCTCCATACGGTGTGTTTTAATGGCGTTTGCTGAATCCAAACAGAGAGAAAAAGAATATGTCGTTTACCAGATCCAAACAGAGTGAGAAATAAGGATATGATTGGATTCTGTGTTTGTGTTTTATAAGTGGATTTTAATAATAACTTAGAGTATATATCACAAGGTGGCCAGTGAGTGAGGAATAGTTATCAGATATTTTCTTTCATTACAGTATTAATCTTGGCCAATTTCACCATCAATTGTGGCCACTTTTACCATCAATTGTGGCCACTTTCACCAATTTAATACATTCCATTAACAATTAATTAACTATTACTGTAATCAGATTTTCTGTAAAACTCTGGAAAAGTTAAAAAAAATTGTTCTGTACTCTGAAAAAAAAATTGGACTGGAAAAAAAATTGTAATAAAAATAATTGTACTCTGAAAAACTGTAAATCTATATCCAACATCACTACTTGAGTACAGTTAAGGTAATGAAAGTGTGAAGCATGTACGTAAAAGTCGTTCAGAACGCCACTGTCCTTTGCCAATCTAACCTAACCAAACCAAACCTAACCTAACCATACCTAACCTGATGCTAACCTAACCAAACCAAACTTGATACTCACTTGTTCTGCTACGAATGCTTAGTTATTTTCGTTTATTTATGGTCTGTTGTTTTAAGTTGCTTGCCTGGCACAACTTGGTTTGTTATAATTAATTTATTTATATCACCTGTTTTGTATTTTAATTTGTTGTACGTTTTTATGCTATGACTTTTGTGTTTTTCGGTGTGTTTTTTTAACTTTTATTATAAGTTTGAAGATATATGAATGATGTTTGATAATATAGAGTGAATCCTCCATAAACGAACTTTTCATCTCTATATAGTTCGTTAGATGGAGGTTTCACATCTATCAGACCCTCGATATAATGGACTTTAATCTCCATATACTGTACTGTACTGTGATATACTGTACTGTAATATACTGTACTGTAATATACTGTGATATACTGTACTGTGATATACTGTACTGTAATATACTGTGATATACTGTACTGTATACTCAATTGTTATACTCAACACTGTACAGGATATATTCTAGCTATTATTAACCACCATTCTTGTGTATTACTGTGTGTGTGTGTGTGTGTGTTTGTTTATGTTGGTTCCCACATTAGCACTAAGCCATCATTAAATCTCTGGAGTGACTCAAATGTATAAGAGTTTATTAAAATTGTTCTGCTGTCGAAAAATATTGAGTTTATTTTCTTAATTGAACAAATATATTAAACCATTTAGTTGTTGTTGTTTGTTCTTAGATTGACAAATATTGATGTTCTTATGTTTGGAAAGTATATAAACTTTGTTAGAGGAAGGTACAGCTCCTCTCCGATTTATGACGGGGTTAGGGACCCAAATCCAGGTCGTAAGTCGAAAATGCTTAAATAATAGGCCTACATAGAAAATCTAAAATGGGTGTCTCTTTTTCTTATCAGCACCACAAAACTCTCACTTTTAAGCTTGCCAGCCATTTTAAAGTGAATTACAACCGAAAATTTTGTCTGTGTACTGACGTTGGGACTCAAAAATACGTAATTTGACAAAATTTTGGTACGACTGAGGCGGGTCGTAAGCCGGGGAGGAGCTGTATAGGATAATGAAGCCTTGTTAAAGAATTATCAGTTACGTTTAAATTACTAGTAAATATATATTATTATTATTATTATTATTACTCTATTATTATTATTATTATTATTATTATTATTATTATTATTATTATTGTAGTTGTTGTTATTATTGAAGGTATAAATTATAATACCAGTAAACCATAACTTGTTGACATTTCCGCAGTCTGTTCTTTGATGAAGGAAGAGAGAGTTTGTTGTCCACATTACTCAAGGTGCTGCGGCCTGGGGGTACGGCACTGGTCGTGGCACCGTCCAGGAGCGGCACCTTCCAGACTTTTGCCAGTATGTGCCGCCCACACTTCATGGTAGCTGTTGTCGAGAAGTACGATCAAGTGGTCGATCAACACGTCCAAAAGGTAATGTCGATCCGTTGTTTTAATCATCGAAGTAAGATGGTGAATCGTCTTTTTTTTTCTTTTTTTTTAGGCTTGTGACGTTTTCTTGATAATTTGACTTTCTTTCTCTCTTTTGTTGGTTAGGTTAGGTTAGTGTTACATTAGGTTAAGTTAGTATTGTACTCAGGTGTTTTTTGTATAGTAAAAAGTAATTACTATTGACCTCAGAATATCTCCTGATATCAAATGCACATGGCCTCAAAATAGTCTCAACATGGCCTCAAACTGCCCATAATATTGGTCAGACTTCCCCCAAAAAGTTCTTGGGGGGGTGGGGGGGCTAACAGCGACCCCCCCACCCCCCAACTGGGTGTGCTTGCCACGCTCGCCATGTCCCCCCCCCTCCCTCCCCCCTACCCACAACCTCTTTGACCCCCCTCTTTTTGATATTCCTGGATCTGCCCTTGCTTCTTCTGTACGTAATTCCATCTATATATCTATCTACCTCACATCATTATAATACATTATATCTCACCTACAGCAGACTACAATGGACCCTTACTACAATAAGAACCTACACTTCCCTCTGCTTATGATACTGAAGAAGAAAATTGGGACCAACTAATGAACCACCAAGATGAATCTGTCAATAGAGGTACAAGACCAACTAATGAACCACCAAGATGAATCTGTCAATAGAGGTACAAGACCAACTAATGAACCACCAAGATGAATCTGTCAATAGAGGTACAAGTGTTTGGAAGGATCTATTTATTTATTTATTAACTTGAGAAATACAATGACAAATGTTTACGTATGAAGATTAACTCTATTTATTTATTTATATAACTCGAGAAATACAATGACAGGTGTTTAGGTATGAAGATTAACTCTATTTATTCACTCAAGATATATAATAACAGCTGTTTATAATGACATAATTGAAGTTAAATGCATTTATGATGACATAATTGAAGTCAAATGTGTTTATAATGACATAATTGAAGTCAAATGTGTTTATAATAACATCAGCTTAGTGAAGTCAAAGTGCATCTTAAACTTTGTGGCCTGTTATTATCAAACTGTGCTTTATCCATTGTTAACACCCTTCATTAGGTTAGTGTTAGGTTAGGTTAGTGTTAGGTTAGGTTAGTGTTAGGTTAGGTTAGTGTGTAATCCTGAGGTGCATCTTGTGTGTCTACAGTGTCATCTCCCTGAACAGTGTAAATAAGAGTCATTAATCAGGCTGTGACAATCAATAAATGACCCTTAGATCTAGTCGAACGAGGAGAACACTCTTAGGACGCACTTCGGAATCATCTCTGGGCTGTAAATATGTCAAACGAGGTGATTTAGTTGTTGATGGTTGTTAACTGTTATTGATGTAGTCTTAAGGTGTTATTTAATTTATTTAGGACTGTTTATTTAACATGTTAACATTAAACTTTATCAGCCTACATGAATGTTCAGGTGTCATGTTGAGTGTACAGTATGTTGTGTGTACAGTATGTTGTGTGTACAGTATGTTGTGTGTACAGTATGTTGTGTGTACAGCATGTTGTGTGTACAGCAGGTTGTGTGTACAGTATGTTGTGTGTACAGCATGTTGTGTGTACAGTATGTTGCAGGTGTATAATATGTGGTCTGTTTTAAGATTTGTCTAGATTGTGTCCTTGAGAAATGTCCCTGCTTGCTCCCTGAGACACTGTGAGTTGGTAGGGAGGCAAAGAACAGGGAGGGAACAGGGAGGGAACAGGGAGAGAGGGAGGGATCATTGCCCCTGTGCTATAAAGTCCTTCAGCTAAAAACATCACCCAATGACTTCTGTTCTGGGTTGATCAATCCCCCCAAATTCCTCTATATATTACTGTATATTGTTGCTAATAATTCACATATCTCCAAGATTATTTATATATATGTGTGTTTAGGATAAATCTAGTCATTATTTACTTTAAAACTGTATTACGAATAGTTAGTCATTTGTTTTATCATCTTGTAAAAATTCTATACTTGATTATTAAATGAAGCTGTTGTTTGGCCAAGATTTGCTGAAACAATCATTACTATAAATACAATCTAAGGCGGTCTAGTATTGTATTAACTCACTATAAAACAATATTTGAGCTATTGTTACTTAAAACTTATCTCACTCTTATTGTAGGGGGGATTATTTAAACAAATAGTAATACATATGTTAGTAGTATAACTTCTTGTACTGAAACTGTACTTGTGTTTGTTGGGCATTACACACAACACACACACACACACACACACACATGGAGGCACACACATGGAGGCACACACATGATATACTATACAGTCAATAGAAATTTTTTTTTTAATTTATAGTCTAAAAAGAGTTCACCGTGTGGAGCCATAAAACACCGTGTGCATTAGAGTAAAACAGTTTAGAACAACACAGTGCTGTAGAGTGTGATGGTTTATGTAGACACAGTTTGTAGTGTATGATTCAAGTGTGAGTTATATGTGAAACTACACTACACCACACTATGCTACACTACACCACACTACACTACACCACACTATGCTACACTACACTACAGCCACAACTACACCACACCACACCACACTTTACCACACTACAACTACACCACAACTACACTACACAATAAGTTCACCATACCTTATGATAATGGCATAAAACATAACATTATAAATCTCTAACTTTATTCAATTTTTTGGGCAGTGTAAAATATGACCCACATACGGAACTTCTCATCTGCCTTTTGCTTTTATATTGTTTGTGACATATTTTACCTCATTATCCAGCTGGAATTTGTTTGATCTTGAATATTTTATTTTGTAATACTGAGCCCTGTGTATGTGTGTGTGTGTGTGTCAATCTCATGCTGAAAGACACTCAATGTATTTCTTAAACTTTGACAATAATTTTTAGTGTTCAGTGATGCAGTAGTTGTTTAGTTAAAATGTTTGTGGTTTTATATTTATTATGAATGAGTGATTGAATAACTAAATAGCTACTGTCTAGTCTGGTAATGCTATTTTATTTATTAAGTTAGTCTAAGTGAGTTAACTTATGTTTTTTGGGGTGGCTTAGTCTTTCTTCCTCTTGCCTAAAATAATATCAATAATGTATAACAGTTCATTATAACATCATCATAATCCAAACAAAGGATTTAACCATTCATTATAAAAAATAACATATTGTACTGTACAGGACATCATATTTCAACTCATTAACTGAAGTCCTGACAGTGATCTAGTGTGTTGTTATTAAGAGGAATCAAATAATAGCCTTACCATCATTAATTATTAGTAGTAGTTTATTATAATGAGAAAGTTAATTACTGAGACTTAATTATGATACTCAGTACAGGGATGGTAGTGTGTTTGATTAATGTTAGGATGTTACTGTACTGAAGTGTGGTCTCTGTATAGTGTGAAGTGTCCAGTTAAAAGGGAGAATTATGTGCAGTAAAATCTCTGCTATATAATGGACTTTCATCTTGATATAGTTCGTAAGATGGAGGTTTCATATCTAATGGACCCTCGATATAATGGACTTTCATCACCATATAGTTCGTAAGATGGAGGTTTCATATCTAATGGACCCTCGATATAATGGACTTTCATCACCATATAGTTCGTTAGATGGAGGTTTCATATCTAATGGACCCTCGATATAATGGACTTTCATCACCATATAGTTCGTTATATGGATGTTTCATATCTAATGGACCCTCGATATAATGGACTTTCATCACCATATAGTTCGTTAGATGGAGGTTTCATATCTAATGGACCCTCGATATAATGGAGTTTCATCACCATATAGTCCATTAAATAGAGGTTTCACTGTATATAATTCTTTTTTTATGGTGTACTTGGCAAAATTCACCTTGACTTTCAATTATTATTTACAAAAGTCAAATATTATAAAACATTCAGCCCTCCGGTAACAGACAAAATGTTATACCACTTATGTTCCATTTATATGGTAATGATTACATATAATGATTATTTATATTATTGACCAAGATTGACTTAATACTCGGTCTCAAGCCGCATCAGCGTTGGTTAAGTCCCGTAGTCGCCGCGGTTAGTCTAGTACTGTCGGCCTTAGACCAGCTGATGCGACACAGCGTCTCCACCATTAGGGCCTGTCCATAGAAGGCACTTGTAAAATATATTCCACCTTGCTAAATCATCCCATTTTAAGTCAATTTGCCTCAAGTGTCTTTATATGGGAGAGAACCTTTATATAGTCAGTAAGATATAGAGAGATAGATAGATATATGAACTATGTAAATATGATCCCATCGATATTTGTTGCTGCTCGGCCCGGTGTGTTGGCTGACCACTGTTGACTTTGTATCGTAAGAGAATGTCACTTGTTGTGGTTCTGGTGTAGTATAATGCCGGTCCACACATACATACATACACATGGTCCTCACACACACACACGCTCCTCACACACACACAACACACACACAACACACATGGTCCTCACACACACACAACACACAAGCAGGTAATCAAACAGCGTCTCTCTGCCGTCACCTCACAATGTTTACGCAAAGTGCAAAAATGGTGATCTCATTCTCCGGAAATCTATCAGAGACGTCTAGTTGTAATAAAAAACTCGCCGTTAACTTGTGTGTGGGCGCGTAGCTTAGACGTGACGGAGGTAAGCACACGTCATGATGTCCTTTGTAACGTAACAGAGCGACATTAGAGACACTGTTTGTACCAACGCTACTTTATCTGGAAGCTGCTATGGGGGTACTGAGGATAGGGTCCAGGAATTTAAGGGTACAGGAATTCAAGGGTACAGGAATTCAAGGGTACAGGAATTCAAGGGTACAGGAATTCAAGGGTACAGGAATTCAAGGGTTACAGAATGCCTACCATAAAGGACATTTTAGGCTTACGGATAGTGTCCAGGAACGGAACCTTTTATGTTTAGTGCCCAGGAACGGAACCTTTTATGCATAGTGTCCAGGAACGGAACCTTTTACGCATAGTGTCCAGGAACGGAACCTTTTATGTTTAGTGCCCAGGAACGGAACCTTTTATGCATAGTGTCCAGGAACGGAACCTTTTACGTATAGTGTCCAGGAACGGAACCTTTTACGCATAGTGTCCAGGAACGGAACCTTTTACGCATAGTGTCCAGGAACGGAACCTTTTATGTTTAGTGTCCAGGAACGGAACCTTTTATGTTTAGTGTCCAGGAACGGAACCTTTTATGTTTAGTGTCCAGGAACGGAACCTTTTATGTTTAGTGTCCAGGAACGGAACCTTTTATGTTTAGTGTCCAGGAACGGAATATGTTACGTATAGGGTCCAGGAACTGAACCTTTTATGTATAGTGTCCAGAAATGTAACCTTTCCATAAACCGGAGAGTCTCTGTACAGTGAAACCTCTATATAATGGACTCCTCTCTGCGTATAATCCATTAATAGAGGTTTCACATCTAACGGAGCCTCAATATAATGGACTTTCATCTCTATATAGTCCATTAATAGAGTTCTCACTGTACCCATAGGCAGAGGAAACATTATAAACCAGATCTAATTCTACCCAACAGACATTAGTGCGAGGCGTGACGTTGTGGAACCAGTCACGCACTTCACAGACTTTCACACGATGCAATTGTTTACATACCAAGAACCGTGACTCGTGAATTTATCGTTGTTCGCTCGTTCTTTAAGGCGATCCCTCGTTTTAGTACCATGCGTTCCTTTGTGTCGAATATATTATTATTTTGGGAGTGTTTTATTTTGCAGCGGTTTTGTGGTTTCCGTTTGTTTTCCCTTTTTTAATTTATCATCAGTCGTATATTGGATTGTTTTTTTTTTTTTTTTTGTTGCTTGATACTCTGAGAGGATTTGTTTTATTTATATTAGTTATCTGTTTAGCATTTTGTGTGTGTGTGTGTGTGTCATTCCAGATACTGTTATTGCTTCTTTAACTTCAAAATTAAATCACACTTGCTTTTCCAAACATAAATTCAGGTAAAGAAAATTACTACCCACAATATTGAAAAATCGCAACTTTTTATTTATTTATTTTTTTGTTTGAACGACTTAACGACCTTCATTCCACTTGTAGATGACTGCATGAGGTTGTTCGTACAGTCAACAGAGAGTAGTGATTGGTCGTACGTATATAATGGCGACTTTAGGTGCCGTAGAGGTTATTTATCGTCTGGAGTCGTATATTTGCGGATGATTTTAGCCGTTTGGGTTACAATCATCAGTACGCAGGGATATTTGTGGATGATTTGGAACACTTAAGTTACAATCATCCATACATACACTTCCTTTGCTTGTGTCATTCACTTGCACGGTTCCACTATCTGTACACTTCATATTAATCTAACCTAATCTAACCTAACCTAACCTAATCTAACCTAACCTAACCTTAATCTTCACACATCATTCCTTTGTACTGTTGTGAAATACTTGACCTCAGAATTTTTTACCGGGTCGTCTAGACAAACTTGGCCATTTATTTGCGGCCAAAAATCACTCGGGGTGTTTGTTTATGGAATGACCGAAGACGTTAATTTTCTTGTTTCTTTGGGGAGGAATTTATTTGTTTAACTGTTTCATGGTACATAACCTACACCTGTCCCACACCTGCAGTATTATGTCTACACCTGTCCCACACCTGTAGAAGCTTTTAATTTATGATCTACATTCACTCCACACCTGTAGAAGCTGTGGCTATAGAACCTACACCTGTCCCACACCTGTAGAAGCTTTTAATTTATGATCCACACCCACCCTGCACCCTCAGTATCATAACTAAACCTACACCACACCTGCAGGATCATAACTACACCTGTCCCACACCTATAGAAGCCTTTAATATATAATCCACACCTACACCACACCTGCAGGATCATAACTCCACCTGTCCCACACCTGCAGTACCTTCCCTACACCTGCCCCACACCTGTAGAAGCTGTCATTATAGACCCTACACCAGGTGAAACATTATCAGGGTGTTAATACCATACTGAAGGCATAACAGGTATTGCCAGGTGGATAAATAACATTGGAACCATTTAAAACAGGAGATTGTAGCCTTTAATAAGCTCTAATACACTCTACAGACACTTAAACATGTACTAATTACCACTAATGATGTATTAATTACCTGATAAATGATTAAGTACATCTCATAATGACGGTACTGCAGATGAGTTAAAAAGTAAAAATAATCGCAGGCTGTGGAGGTAACACTATAGTTCAAGGGTTATTAAGTCACCTCAGTAGTAGGAGGACTAGACTAGAGGTATACACTGATTATAAACTTCAGGAACGATATAAAACTTAATAATCTCAGAAATGGAGGATGAATCTGAAACTACTTTGAGATGATAAGACTCTATTAAGCTGATTCTTACACCCAGAATCCTCAGTTGCTTTTGTCAAGAGTTTATATATTATAGTATTAGTTTATGTCACATATAGAAGCTCCAGAGATTTATAATTGAGTACATATATAGATTAGTATCAGCTGAGATCACGCATAGGCCTCCAAATTTTTCGAATCAAAGGAGTTGTAGATATTTTTTCTGATTATTAATTTCATATTATGTAATTTCAGTTCTACTTTAGAGGCTTCATCTATTCTCATCTGTATGGATATTAAAATCGGCATTGTTCAGTTCTATGTTTATCAGGTTAAGCTAGGATAAAGGCATGGCTGGGGGGGGGGGGGGACGCACTCAGTCCATGGTCAGTGTTACAGGAAGACAGAGGTCAAAGAGAGGTCAGTACAGTATTAGGGACGAGCCACAAGTCCTTAATTCTTATTATGGTTAATAAATTGCTTTTAATGTACCGGATCCATATGACTTTAATCAAGGGCAGCAGTGTTATGTCACCAAGTGTACTTCTCTGTTCATACCACCACACTTCATTTCTTCTTTCATTAATAAATTAGTAAGAAATGTTGATCTTTTACACCACTTGACAAATTAAAAGTTCTATTGATAATCGTAGTCATTGGGGTTCATTAATTAATTTCAGTTAGCAGAGAAAATAAAAGTGTTTACTGACGCTACACTGAAGGGGTAAGACACTCCTGGGGTAATGAGAAGGACAGCTAAAACATCCAAGTATCATATTAACTTTATTTTAGGGCAAGAAGTTTGAAGTTATCCTTGAGATTTGGTTTATTAGGTATTGCTATGTCACGTGTAGCTCATGATAGGAATCGACTCATGTGTAAAATTGTGTAGTGTTCATCACATCATCTCTAGTATGGTGGGGAGTTAGTGATTTTAATCTGATTTTGTGTTTTGGGGTCATATTTTTTACCATATGGTCATTCTCCTGGCAATACATTACTATTAAAATATACTTCATAACATTCATCTATTATCCATAGCTAGTCATCACATTCTATTAAAATACAATTGGAAAAATAAATATATATAACTCCAGCACAGTCACCCCTCGAGACGCCAATATTCACCGATACAAAATTTCCCCCCAAAATAATGCCGCTATTTTGAGACATGAAAACTTCCACGGCCTATATGAATTTGCGTCCGGGTCAGAAATATACAAATTTCACGCGCTGGGAGTCATCTGATGCGGCCATCTTGGGGAGTGATGCACAGAGACGTATTCTGGCTCACTGATCACTCCCCCACCCACCCACCCACCTTACTCAGCTCACCCCTGGTCAGCTCACCTCAGCTACTCCCCTTGTGGTGGTGAGCCCAGACTGTCCTCCCAGCTCAGACTGTTCTCCCATAAGTTAATGCATCAAAGTTAAACAGTATTTTATTATTATTTTTTCATATGTTAGACAATAAATTACAGTAGTTAGTTTCTATTGATCATTAGTTAATTAGTTTTTGTTCTTGTTTGTGAACCAATTTCGTGGTTTGGTGGTAAATTGGGGTATTTTTGTAATGGGGAACTGAACTTTATTTCCCCATTATGATCATCTGTTCGTGATATGAAAATCCGCTTAATGTTTATTTATTTATTTTTTTAACCTTTACCCGAATTTTTTTTAAACCAAACTCATTCATATCTCGACGAATACCTACACAAGAAACATTTTCACATAAACTATATAGAAATGTGTTTTACTCATAATAATTCTTAGTTCCTTTGTAATGTACGTATATAAAAAAATATTCTATCCCATTTATGTGAGGAATCCGAGTTTTCCTTGTAGAACCAACTCATAATTGGTTTTCTTGTGACAGTAGACCACCTTACCTGTTTAGTCCTATACACCTGCTCCTATATACTTAGTTAGCGTACTTGGATTACATAATGGACCACCCTACTTATGCATTTACATGTCTGAATGCACACCCTCACCCCTATTCATCATTATATTCCAAGATAAGTCATATGGTTTTCCCTACATATGCATTTACATGTCTGAATGCACACCCTCACCCCTTATGCTCATTATATTCCAAGATAAGACATAGGTCACTCTACTTATGCATTATCATCATTATATTCCAAGATAACTCCTATGGTTCACCCTATTTCTGCATACATATCATTATATTCTCAAATGGTAATCTTAGAGAATAAAATACACTACAATGATCCATTCTTATTGTACATTATCATCATTATATCTTTTGTTATTTTTATTATAATTTAGATCTGTTGAGGAATATATATATATATATAAAAATAAGGCAGTGACTATGGTGAGAACTGGCTTGTCAGATCTCCAGTCATCTGTTGGGCAATTTTGAGTGGATGTTCTCTTCATTTTATTATAGCTGTTTTTTCCATTCGTTTATTTTTACTGGTGTGTCGTTAACTTTTTATTAGGTAATTAGTGACCTCTTAATTGTCACATACTTACAGGTTCAATATTTACAGGATCACTACAGGTTCAATATTTACAGGTTCATTACAGGTGCAATATTTACAGGTTCATTATTTATAGGTTCAGTATTTACAGGTTCATTACAGGTTCAATGTTTACAGGTTTTATACTTACAGGTTCATTACAGGTTAGGTTTATATTTATATTAAGTGAGTAAATCCTGAATCTTGTGTTGCCATATAAATTCTGAATCTTGTGTTGCCGTGCATAAATACCCTACACAGTTGTATGCTATGTTGCGACGCCCTATTGAAGTCGTCGACGGAAGCACATCTTACTTTGAAAAGAAAATTTGTATTAACCCCTAAACAACCCCCCCCCCCCCCCCCCGGACGACATGGGACCATAAGACCCTAAAACTCACTGTATCCCCCCCCCCCCAATGCATTAGTGAGCATAGAGGAACGCCATTCGGTGTTTTAAATGTCAAGTAACACTATTGTTTTACACGAGCTTCTCAGGTGCTTGGGTGCATTTTGTTAAAGAGTCGATAAATGCGGAGTTTGTCGAACGTGAAATACGATTGTAATTTACTGTACTCGTATTCCTGTGGAAGTCATGTTGATTTCAAGACAATTCCGACGTAATGTTTTCCTCGAGAGTTGTGTTTATCTGAGGTGGATATTACTGTTATGACAAACACCTGACAAACTAATATTGTGGTTAGATTATGAACCAATGCACACTCAGGATAATGCCATAATCAAAATATTGAATTAAGTCTATTAAAATTAAAAGACCACTTACAAAAACTCCTATTAGTGTCTCCTAGTGAAAAGAATCCTAGTATATCCTAGTGTAAAAAAATCCTAGTATCTCCCAGTGGAAAAAATCCCTGTATGAAGAATTATACACAATAAGATTAGTTAAACTCCCTATATTTTCAATCCTAATTTCCTGTATAAATTCATAGATGATTTTCGTTCATATTTTACTGAAACATTATGACATCTATACTTAACATACTGGTACAGGTGTATGAGTATATTTTACTGAATTATACTGTAACAGAATGTATAATGGAAAACAAATAGTGTCTGTTTCATATTGGAGAGAGATACAACGCTTGTAAATGATCGCTTGTAAATGATCGCTTGTAAATGCAGTAACTGAAGTGAAATTTAGCTTGTACATATATCTATCGTACAGTGTGACATGATTACTGTACGCTGTAGTTGTGAGCTTCTTGTTTAAAAAGAGCAAAATATCATGTAAATCAATAGATGTCTCCGTAACGTCCATTTGGGTTGATTGATGTTGGTAATTTCATCCCTGGCGAGTCAATACCCATTGGTTTCATCCCTGGCGAGTCATTTACCCATTAATTTCATCCCTGGCGAGTCATTTACCCATTAGGAAGATGATATATTGCCTGTAGTTATACCATTATGTACCATTATGAAAACTTCCCAACTATTAACCTTGTATTAAATAATGGTATTCTGTTTACTAAGAAATAGGAGCATACATAGCTAGTTGATGCGCCAGATTACTGTATAGAACTGTATTAAAAAGGTGAAAAAAAAAATAGCCACTTGTGCCTGATGTATACAGACTATATTTTCCAATAGCTAATAGTCGTAGGTTCACTTTGTACTAGCTGAAGATCGAAAAGAAAAACCTCATCAAAAATAATATACGAACTGTTGGATTTTTCTTGTGGGATTTTTAATATAAAGTTTATAAAGATAATTTGTGCAAAGTTGAGAAAATTGTAAGGGTACATTTTTCTCAAGCCTTATCATGTATATATATATCAGTTTTCAAATATACAGTAGCACAATATATACAGTATATATATATATCACTATATCCAAAAAAATCATTCAGGTTTTAGTTGAATATATAGAGAAAAATATTATATCAATGGCACTTTGAGTAGATTATTGATTTTAACATTGATCCCATTTTGATGCTTGAGGCTATAGATACAGGTAGCGTAGTCCACAAAATATATCGTAATATATCAAAAGTATCGTAGGAACTTAGAAAAAAAAGCTTTTATAGTTAATGGAAAGGGTAGTTGAAGTCTTTATATAATCTCCAGTCGTTCGGTTCAGTTTGGGATATTATTTAGTTGTTTCAGGGGATTTGATAAAACTACATAATTGTTTTATTTTGAAATTAGTTAATGTATTATGTTACTTTAATAATTAGGTATATATTAATAATTGTTCTTTATGGGATGTGGAGCAAAAATTAAATGTATCTTTTAGTAACAATCCTTAAAATCTAGTCTATGAGATCGTTTGGTCGTTATGAAGTTAGTCACAATATAATTACAACTTTGAGTGTCTTGTGATGGAAAGTTGAAGGTTATAAAATGTTGTGATGGAAAGTTGTAGGTTATTATTATATGTTGTGATGAAAAGATGAAAAGTTGTAAAATATATAAGACCTTGTGATGGAAAGTTGTAGGTTATCATAAAACGTTGTGATGAAAAGTTGTAAAGTTGTAATTGTTTAAGAATATTCCATCGTCTCACAACACAACACTGTGGTAGTCCTCAGGAATAAATAAGGTTAAACTATAATTTATTATCACTCAAAAATATAATTACTTGGTGCTTTACTTAGATTATAGAGTGTGCCTGAAAAATGTCCTGCCTCTCTGTCTTCCTCCCTGTCTGATTGCTCCCTCCCACCCTCCCTAGCTGCTCCCTGAGACACTGTTAATTAAAGGGAGAGAGAGAGAGAGGTCAGGTACAGTGTTTTGACAGAACCAATGTACTCAAACTGTAGACCTTATAGTTGTAATTCAGGCAAATTACTGTGACACAAATTATTAAGTGATATGTAACCTTCTGATAGAGGAATGACATGTATTGTACTTGTTCTAGTCTAAAATAAATCTTTGCAGAGGAATTAAGTTGTTTTATTTACATGTATAAGCCAGCCTGTTAACCTAACCTAACTTGACCTAACTTATACTTCTATGGTGATGTCTGAACCCAACTAGGGATATTATCTACAGGTATATCTGAATTGAAAACTAAATATCTTCTAAAAAAAACACCAGAAAAGCTTTAGTTTGAATTATGAAAATGTCTTATATGATAAAATGTCTTAATATAGACTTAATTACTTTGATCTGATGTTTTTAAATAGGACAGAGTAAAATGTTAGAAATTAAGTTATAACCTAAAATTTCGTATATAATAACTAAATATACAAAGGAAGGAATTATATAAGAAGCCTGTAAGTAAATAATCAAGTAGAAATAACCAACTTTAATTCTCTTACATATTAAATAAATAAAAAAACATAACAAAATCTTAAGTTCGGTTACCAAAACAAACTTATCTTAACTTCGGATAACAAAACAAACTCTCTTAAATTGGGCTAAAAAAAATACCAAATCCCATCTTAAGTTCGGCTAAAAAATAACAAATCCCATCTTAAGTTCGGACAAAATTATTCCAAGTCAGGCCAACAACACTAATGGACGTGAGCTGGTCCCGTCTGCCATAAGAGACGGAAAACAGGTCATAATTTAATAGTTCCTCGATAATATAATGTAAGTAGAGTTAAAATACTAAATTAAATGTTATTACCAGTCATTAACAGCCTCGTTAGGTTAATTTACTCTCCCTGTCATGAATTAAGTGAGATAAACAGACGAGTGTGAGGAGGTGACAGTCATCCTGGTTCTTACTTACGATAGATAGATGGATAGATAGATAGATGGATAGATGGATAGATAGATGGATAGATAGATGGATAGATGGATAGATAGATGGATAGATAGATATATACAGTACTGTGTCCTATGCTAGCTGAAGTGAAGCTGACCTGAAGATTAGCCACCCCAGCTTGTTTGACGTGATGATTAACCACCCCAGCTTGTTTGACGTGATGATTAACCACCCCAGCTTGTTTGACGTGATGATTAGCCACCCCAGCTTGTTTGACGTGATGATTAGCCACCCCAGCTTGTTTGACGTGATGATTAACCACCCCAGCTTGTTTGACGTGATGATTAGCCACCCCAGCTTGTTTGACGTGATGATTAGCCACCCCAGCTTGTTTGACGTGATGATTAGCCACCCCAGCTTGTTTGACGTGATGATTAGCCACCCCAGCTTGTTTGACGTGATGATTAGCCACCCCAGCTTGTTTGACGTGATGATTAGCCACCCCAGCTTGTTTGACGTGATGATTAGCCACCCCAGCTTGTTTGACGTGATGATTAGCCACCCCAGCTTGTTTGACGTGATGATTAGCCACCCCAGCTTGTTTGACGTGATGATTAGCCACCCCAGCTTGTTTGACGTGATGATTAGCCACCCCAGCTTGTTTGACGTGATGATTAACCACCCCAGCTTGTTTGACGTGATGATTAGCCACCCCAGCTTGTTTGACGTGATGATTAGCCACCCCAGCTTATTTGACGTGATGATTAACCACCCCAGCTTGTTTGACGTGATGATTAACCACCCCAGCTTGTTTGACGTGATGATTAGCCACCCCCAGCTTGTTTGACGTGATGATTAGCCACCCCAGCTTATTTGACGTGATGATTAACTACCCCAGCTTGTTTGACGTGATGATTAGCCACCCCAGCTTCTTTGACATGATGATTAGCCACCCCAGCTTATTTGACGTGATGATTAACTACCCTATTGCTATCTGGGGGGTTAAGTTTGGTTTAGTTAGGTTAGGTTAGGTTAGGTAAGGTTAAGTTACCATATGTGCTAATCTCTCTCTGTGTGCACTGTTACAGGAGCGTCATGAATGAGGTTAAATTTGCCCTGAGGGACGCCAAGAAGGCCATGAAGGAGAATGATTTCGAGGCCGTGGCCAAACACTGTAAGGTGAGTCCTGGCCAAACACTGTAAGGTGAGTCCTGGCCAAACACTGTAAGGTGAGTCCTGGCCAAACACTGTAAGGTGAGTCCTGGCCAAACACTGTAAGGTGAGTCCTGGCCAAACACTGTAAGGTGAGTCCTGGCCAAACACTGTAAGGTGAGTCCTGGCCAAACACTGTAAGGTGAGTCCTGGCCAAACACTGTAAGGTGAGTCCTGGCCAAACACTGTAAGGTGAGTCCTGGCCAAACACTATGGTGAGCCATGGCCAAACACTGTAAGGTGAGTCCTGGCCAAACACTGTAAGATGGGCCATGGCCAACTCTGTCAGGTGAGTCCTGGTATAATATTATTGTTTTCAGATTCTGGTAAAATTATCACTTCGTTCATCAACTTATTTGAAATGAAAGTCAGAATAAACACATCAAAAACTATCGGAAAAATGTGATTTCAACCTAACCTAACCCAACCTATAATAATATTGGCTGCCCATCATGTAACGAGGATGGCCGGCTCAAGGGCCACCTTGGGGCGAATTTGTATAAGGTGTAGAAGCTGTCGCCAACAACCACACCCAAAGTTAACGAGCTGCATGAACTATTGGACGACATTATCTAATCATTAAGGCTAGTTGCACGTGAGTATTTTCTCATTAATTATTATACGACACTCCATTATCCAATTTTTGACGTCCATTATGAGCTAATCTCTTCCTCTCTCCCCCCCCCCCCCCCCCCCAGACTGCACTGAAACATGATCGCAAGAACTACAATGCTCTGTTGTTGTTTGGCCGAGCGTGTCAGGAACTCGGGAAGCTCGAAGACTCCAAAAAAGCCCTGATGGTAAATATAGTTTGGTTAAGAAAAATCGGTGTATTTCCCGCTACTGGTAAAATGTGTGTATGGCATTACTGTATTGTAGTGGTAATGTGTGTGTGTGTGTGTTTGGAGATTTATGTATGTACCTAGTAGTATTAGTTGTAGTATGTATGTGTGTATCTATGTATGTATCGAGATGTATGTACGTATGTAGTTGTTGTATGTAGTTGTAGTATGTATGTGTCTGTATGTCTATGTATGTATCGATGTGTATGTATGTAGTAGTAGTTGTATGTATATATGTATGTAATGTATGTAATGTATGTATGTAATGTATGTATGTATGTGTGTATGTATGTATGTATATTTTGACAGATGAATATACATGTGATAAACATAGTCTAATGAAGGTTTGACCCCTAACAACCCAATTTTTGACCCAACAGTTGAGAAATGACTCGTTTAACATGACAACAAATCGCCTTGTTGTCACCACAGTCTCGTAACTCTTGGGGAAAATACCTCACAACTGTTCATCCATCGTTGGTCATTTTGACATATGTTACCCCACAATGTTTAGAAAAATGATTCTTGATAAATTTATCTTCGAGGAAATGTGTTTGATTATTAGTTTTGGTTAGGTTAGGTTAGTTACTGTTTGTATATGACCCCTAAGGTTGTGTCCCATGTGTGGGTGTTTTGCGGTATCGAGCAACCAGGTGAGCGAACTATTACCTCGGTGTTTGCTTTGACGTTTCCCCCGATAATGTGTGAAGCTGAGTGACCGGGAAGCAGAGTTGATCGCTGCTTCCTCAGTCTCACAAGTCCTCTCATTCTACACCAAAACTAAACAAGGCTTTCCATTCATTTCCCATTGTTAACAGCTTCATCTGGCCAAGAAATAGATCCTTGTGGACTATTAAAGCAACTGTTTCTCTTAGCAGAAGAATGTGAGGCATTGTTTCTTCCAGAAGGCTCTGTGTTGTTCTCAGCTGTAGTTGTATGTCTCCAGACCCTGTGTGGCAGTGATGGTAAAGTGTAGCGCCGCACTGTACAGCAGTAACTGTTTATTTCAATAACTTTATTTAAAATTCTCCATTTATTTGTACAAATTCCAAATGTACACTGCACACCACACCTGGCATGTGACAATGTGTAATTAAATAATATGTTCTTTGTAGGATAGAGTTCCAACAAATATACACAGAGTGGTGTAGGTCCTGTCCCCAATCACAACACATTCTGGTGTACTCGTGAAACATCTTTGGATCTTGGCGAGGTTCCTTGTACAGATGGAAAATTCACCTGTCTCCATCTTCCTCTGATATATGGGATGTAGAAACCACACATTGAAAGGCGTTATTTTCTAAGAGTACCAACAAACGTCTGCGCTGCGTAGAAGACATGTTAACACCCGCAAGACGCTGGCAGGTGGGACACAGATCAGTTTGGAAAGTAGGTCGTGCTTCTACACCCTGGTCGCTCGATGCTGCAGGACGCTCGCACATGGGACTAAGCCTAACTGTACTGTACAACACACCTAAGTGGCAACTATTGTAATTGAACTGGTCTTGTCAAATGGCAACTTACACATTCACTAAAGAATTTGAGGAGTTTTACTGAGAGGGCTGTTACTTTATTGAGAGGGCCACTACTTTACTAAGAGGGTCATTACCTTACTAAGAGGGTCATTACTTTACTAAGAGGGCTATTACTTTACTAAGAGGGTCATTACCTTACTAAGAGGGCCATTAACTTACTAAGAGGGCCACTACCTTACTAAGAGAGTCATTACCTTACTAAGAGGGCCATTAACTAACTAAGAGGTATTTACCATATTCCATTAATGTTTTCCAGATGGCAACACAAGTGGACTCAGAGAGCCCCGTGGCATGGCAAGGTCTGGCCATGCTGTGTGAGAAGCAACCCAACATAAGCTCTTTGGACGAGACCATTACTATATACATCAGACTCACCCACATTATTAAAGAGTAAGTCACAGGTCATTTATTAATGACTGGATACAATTACAGGTCATTTATTAATGACTGGATACAATTACAGGTCTTTATTAATGGCTGTACACTATTACAAGTTAGGTTAATGTTAGTTTAGTTCAGGTCAGGTCTTTTTTAGGTTAGGTCATTGTTAGGTTAGCTTATTGTTAGGTTAGGTCAGGTCAGGTCAGGTTATTGTTAGGTTAGGTTAAGTTAGGGACCTACATAGGGGTGAAAAAATCAAGAGAACAAATAGAAATAGCAATTAATAGTGAAATATGTGTAGCTATTACTATACTAGCACTGCAGTAAGAGAGAGAGAGACAAATAGCATAAACTAGCAGTAAGAGAGAGCGAGAGAGAGATAAATAGCATAAATAGCTGCAATAAATAGCTTAAGGAGAGGCAGAATTATACTATGGATATATTGACCAGTGTTAATAAAATGCAGAGGTGATATATACAGGCATTTTATTTATGTTGCTTGCGTTTGTTTCACAGTTTTACGACGGTTATTTGGTGTTTGTCTGCGAGTCACTTGGTTTTTTACGTTTTCTTTAACAATTTACGACATTTATTTTCCAGTCATTTATTATTTATGATTTATTTACTTTTTATTCATGACTTTTATTTCCCGTTTATCGATGAATCACTTATTTTTTACGTTTTTTTTACAATTCTCAACATTAATTATCTAGTCACTTAATATTTCCACTTTCTTCAACCATCCACGACAATAATAACCCCATATCAACGAACCCGCCCACGTACTTTCCCTCTACAGCGACGACGACAAAGTTGACAACGTTTACCGTAAACTGGCGGCCCTGCAACTGAAGAACGATGAGCCGCTCAAGGCTGCCGCCACCCTGAAGCTCCTGACCACCAAGTTAAAAGACCACAAGAGGGTCCAAGAGGTGTGGAGGAGCATCGCCCAGACGCTCTCAGGGATTAAAGACCTCCCGGATGAACATGCTTCTGAGGTATGCCTTAGGGGGTTGTGTTATACAGGGTGTATAAAAATGATTACCCTTAAAACAGTATGTTCTCATGCTTTGATTAGGGTAATACTTTATGGATGTGCTGTTATATACTTGTGGTACACCTTTTAATAGAGTGTCAGTACTTTAGATATTCTTTTAATATAGTTTTAGTACTTTTTTAATACAGTTTTAGTACTTTTAATACACTTTTAGTACTCTTAATACAGTTTTAGTACTGTTAATACAGTTTTAGTACCTTTAATACACTTGCAATACACTTTTATATGTGTATGCCTAACCCAACCCAACCTTATCTAGCATTAACCTAACCTAACTCTAACGTAACTCAACCAAACTCAAACCTAACCATCGTGCCTCCCTTTAGCTACAAGAGGCACTGGAAAACGTCCTGAACGAGTCAGTCCTGGGGGATAACGAGGGGAACTACCAACGATACATCCGCCTCTTGTACCAGACACGTCAACTGGTCAAGCTCGTTGAAGCGGCCCGGACCATGGCCGAGATATTCCCCACATATTATCCGCTTGAGTGGATATGTCGGATGTACGTGCTCATGACAACAAACCCGCAAGAGGATGAAGGTAAGGCTCCGTTAACCGTTGCGGTGTTTTGGGATTTTCTACAATATTCCACCTGTTGTGTTTACTCTAGCCTGTTAGTTAGCCATACATGTGTTCTGTTGAGGTTCAAATCCTACCCTAACCCTAACCTACTTCAACCTAACCTAACCCAACCCAACCCAACCCAACCCAACCCAACAAACATATATCCCGCAAAAGACAAAATAGATAATAATAATAAATAACTAATATCAGGAACTCTAGACCATAACTCGGTAAAACCCATAAATCCCTGAAACGCCTCGAGTATTGCACTATATTACCCCCAAGAGGAACTTTCCTATGTTACTTTAGGTTAATCTCAAAGTCAATTGTTAACCTGTACATATGGGTGAAAGTCCTGTGAAATGATTAGTGTATATCAGACATTCCTACCCGAGTCATTTTTTCCTCCATTTTCTATTGTTTTTTGAGGGGCCACTTAGCTGTTTATGGTCTGGGAGGTTTCTTATATAAACTGTTTCAAATTATAATGATTCTTGGTCTGTGTGATTTTTTTTGGCTTAAGTATTTACAATGTTAAACTCTCATGGTAAAATTACATTGTATATCATATTATTACAGTAGAGTCTCATGGTAAAATTACATTGTATACCACACCACTACCTTACTAAACTCAGAATTAAAAACATTTCAGAAGGATATCCGCTGAGTAGTGAGGAGGCTCGTACGTACATCACCAAGCTCCTGAGGCTGAACAGAGCCTCACCTTGGGGTAACCTGGCCCAGGGTCTTGTGTACAAGGGCGAAGGTCTCTATATAGAAGCTAAAGCTCATCTGAGGGTCGGTAAGTGTGTCGGAAAGCTGTTTTTTAGCTTCTCGTTTCTTGACGGATAATATACACACACTTTCTTCTCTCTGTTCTCTATATTCCCTTCTCTCTCTTCTCTCTGTTCTCTCTCTCTTCTCCTTGTTCTCTCTGTTCTCTTTGTTCTCTGTTCTCTCCTACACCCCCCACTCTTCCCAGTAAATTAATAACTCCCACGTTTACATCATTATCAGCACCCCTCCTCCCTCCCTCCCTCAGGCGCCGAGAGGGTCGGTAACAACCTACTACCGTGGAAGATCCTCTTGGAGATACAAGAGGCGACTAACGACTGGCCGGGGGTCGAGGTGTCCTGCAAGAAGTCCCTCAAGATAATGGAGGCGGACGAGACGATCACCGTACCGGACGACGAGGGGTTCGAGGAGTACCGGACCAAGATGATGCTGACGCAGGCCAAGGCTTACGTGATCATGGGCCACAAGAATCATCTCCGACAGGCCGTGGACATACTGGAGGAGGTGAGTAGTGTTAAATGATCGTGGGGATATGTACATTGATTTGTCTTTATAAGGGCATTTGGCAGGTAATAGGAGGTCAGGGGTCATGTTAACGCAGGTCTGTGTTTGGTCAGTGGTGTATAGTCCCACAAACACACACCTTTTAACATCTTCTTCTCTACACACACACACGACTAAAACACCATCTTGTCAACGCTTAACCATCGTGTAAAACTCTTTCAGGGATTTTTTACGGTTAATTTTCTCCGTGAATATGCAAATTACTGTGTGAATTTTAGTAGTTGTCACGTCAGAATGTATTAAATCAAATATATAATTTTTTTTTTATCTATCTACGTATTTAAAGTTTAATTCTGTCTCACCACAGCACGCATACACAAGCTTGGACTGTGGACTGCTGTTAGTTAGATCACGTATCAAGTTACTAGAGTTTGACCAAGCTGAAGATGAATTGTTGAAACTAGAGGAAGCTTTTGGCGAACACTCTCAGCTCAAGCTCCTGAGGGGGTGTTTGCTCCGAGCTCAGGGAGAACGACAGAAAGCTATGCAGGTCCTAGAGGAGTTTGTCGAGGTAATGTGATTTTTATAAGTAATTTCTGTCTCAAGATGTTTTATACAAGATCTGTGGAATCAATTATATATACAGTACCTCTCATTATATCATTACTGTAACTGATGTGTTTTAATATGTGTTCTAAATATGTGTTTGAGGTACCTAATATATGTGTACAGTGGATCCTGGATGCTTTAGAGTATTATTGATGTTTAAATTAGGTAGAAAATTGAGAATGAGAGTTTGTAATGGTTGATGGTCACAGCATTAGTCCCACACCTCTCTCCAACACCACAAAATGCATTACTACGAGGGAATACCTATATACTGGTGTCTAGCTTATATCTTGTAAAGCTTAAATTAATCACCATAAAATCCCCAATCATTCAAGTGGACCAATGAATCTGTGTCTGTCCGATGAGTAGACAAATTATAATTATTAAAAGAACTGACAATATTTATTCCACCATGGTGAAAGTTACCCCTTAAAACCACATCATCTTTGGGGGGAACGGCGGACATTTGCAGGAGGAACCTAAATCCGCCGAAGGTCATTTGGAATTGGGCTGCGTTTACTTCGCCACGGGAGAGCTTCAAAAGGCCCAGATGAGCTGTATGCGGGCCGGGAAGCTGAACCCAAAGCTCGGCGGGCCGTTCCTGTACCTTGGCCACTTCTACCGCCGGCAGGACAACATGGAAAAGGCGGTCAAGTGCTACGAGAAGGCCCTCTCCCTTGACCCCTGTGACGACCAGACGGGGGCGGCTCTGTCGGACCTTTACAGGATTCTCGGCAAATATGTAAGTCGTGTCTGGTTTGTTTAGTAGTTAGGTTAGGCTAGTTAGTTAGTTAGTTAGTTAATTAATTTGTTAGTTTGTAAGTTAGATCTTTGTACACCACACACTATAGCACCACACACTATACCACCACACACTATACCACCACCAAATCAAACCCTTTATCTCACTACAGGAAGCAAACATCAACTTGCTTCACCGCATCACGAATGAAGGCGGCCGTGCTTCCTGCTGCTGGGCGTGGCTGAGGCTAGGACTGCATCACCTAGCACTACAGAACTACGACCAGGCCATCCAGGCATTTCAGTGTACCCTCAAGATCAACCCAGATGACAGGTCGGTTAGGGTCGAGTGTAACCTCAAATGACAGGTCAGTTAGGGTCAAGTGTAACCTCAGATGACAGGTCAGTTAGGGTCACAGGTCAGTTAGGGTCAAGTGTACCTCATGATAGGTCAGTTAGGGTCAAGGTGGCATTGTGTTATGTAATAATTCCACACCTGATTTATTGATTACCTGATAATTACACCTGAGTTTATTTCACCGTGGATGCAAGATGTCCAAGTGAATCACAAGTGACTCAGAATAAATAACAAATGACTTGATAAATCACAAATGACTCAGAATAAATCACAAATGACAGAAATAAATTATCTCTCAATATTTGTACCTAACATTTACCAACACCTCAATGTACTCTCGTCGTTCGTCTCTATTTATAAACATTAGCCGCGGTTTTATTTATCCCCCTTTAATTACCTCGGTGTCTGGGGTCTTGTTACAGCGCGACGTTCGAATGTCTGGGCGACGCTTACCTGGCCAGAGGGGCTCACTCTGCGGCCCTCAAGGCGTTCAACTATGCGTCACAACTCAACCCTGGAGCTCTGTATCCTCTCTACCAGATAGCTCATATTAAACAGGTGAGTTCTGGAGTGTGTTATGCCTGACCTAACCTAACCTGACCTTGAGTACAATTAACACTTTACTCTGAGGTTAAGTCATCGTACTCAAGGGATTAAAGTAAGAGGTCGTGCCTATAGGACTCAGTAAGGTAGATGACATTGTTTATAGGACTCAGTAAGGTAGATGATGCAGCTATAGGACTCAGAAAGGTAGACGACGCACCTTTAGGACTCAGAAAGGTAGATGACATTGCTTATAGGACTTAGTAAGTAAGTAAGAGATTATTCTCATAGGACTCAGTAATAGGACATGCCCATAGGACTCAGTAAATAAGAGAACATCCCTATAGGACTCAGTAAATAAAAGAACATCCCTATAGGACCCAGTAAATAAGAGGACACACCCAAAGGACTCAGTAACAGGACTCTTAAGTTTCATTATTTCACCTTATTTTAACTACAGCTAATTCTGAACCCCCCCCCCCCCCCTCCTCACACACACAGATAGTCGGAGAGACACTGGACGCCATAAAGGACTATGAAACCGTCTTGAAGCGCGAGCCGATAAAGCCCGTCCAAGTCGTGTCACTGATTGGTCTAGCCGAAGCCCTTATAGCCGCCGCCAGGAAACACTACGAGCAGTTCTTCCACGCCAACGTTAAGGATGCCTGTCTCCGTGCTCTTGTCTGTCTCATAAGGTGTGTGTGTGAAGCCTCGAGATGCATTATACGTGTCTGGGATTTTTTTCAGGGATTTGGTGGGGGTAATTTAGGGATTTTTTTAGTAATGATTGAGATAATTTATGGAATTTCTTGTAATTGAGTGAAAAAATTGGATTTCCTTTTACTGTATTGTTAATGAATGAAAAAATTATGGAATTCCTTATAAATGAATGAAAAAATGGAATTCCTTATACAAATCGTGTTTTATCTTTGCCAATCACATGTAATACAGTATAGGGTTTTGTAATGAGACTGTTCATAGATAATTTTAAATAATAATCTATAACCCAACCAACTTACGATCCACAGGGCCGCCAGCATAAAACCCGAGAGCGCTTGTATCTGGAAGTTGATTGGTGACGCCTGTACTCTGCTCTACCCAATGCCTACGTCTCTCTCCAATTTTAGCATCCCAGCGAAACTGCTCCAGAAAGATGTCGAGGATCTAGAGGAGATGACTGAAGTGGATAAGATGCAAATTCTACAGATTGGTGCCAGGTGAGAGTTGTTATGGTGTGTTTCAGTTCATTATTGTGATGTGTGTTTCATGGTGTTTCAGTTCATTATTTTGATGTGTGTTGTGTTTCAGTAATTATTGAAGTGTGTTTCAGGTACAGGTCGGGTAATCTTTATCCAAAATACTTGGGGCTTATAAGTTTCTCGGATTTGGGGTATTTTCTGATTTTGAGAATACTGTACCCAGATCCTGTATAATGGGATAGCCCGCCCAGCAGAGATGGGGCCCCAAGTCTGTGTACCGGACTGTTCCATATGTGTCGTGTCTGCAATGGGTTAAGAAAGATCTGTGTTTATGTTAATTTTTTTTGTTTATTGGAAGATTATTATCTCAGTATATTAGTGTACTTTTTATTCTTATAACCTTACTTTTCATACCATAACCCAACTTGGTTACTTGAGACACTTGGCTTATTAATAGCTGATTCATACCTGGAATAGTGATAATATATTCCTATTAATTTCTATTGCTATTAAGTTTATGACACAGGATATAAATTATTTTTATTTTTTCCTTTCACAGGTGTTATGGGGTAGCTCTTCAGGTGACTAAAGATGATGCTATGCTCTGGCACGACCTTGGGGTCAACACTTACCTACAGGGGAAAGTCTTGGAGGAGGGCGTGGACGGGAGGAATGACGTCAACACCAGAGACTTGATGGATCGGTCTGTGATGGCGTTAAGGAAGAGCCTCAGTTTGGACCCTCTGAACGGCAAGACTTGGAACTCGCTTGGCATCGTAGCTGCTCATAATTGTAAGAGTTTATGGATGAATCTGTACGAACTTAATCCATTAACCCTTTGGCTGCGGGAAGTTACCCTAAGCTGAATAAAATCGTCTGGGGGGGGGGGGGGGGGGTAGCCAGAATAAAAACAGCAAGTGCGGGTAACAGCGAGAGGGTTAACATAAAAAATAAATAAATCTTCGTACAATAACTACTAAATAACTCTGATTTATGTCATAGTAATTACAGTTTATAGCAAATATATTCCACCTTGAAAAAATACAATAAGAAGTTGTGTTTGGTGTAGCATAGATTATAGAGTCCATATTAAAACAGATGTAAAATTGTTCCATCATGATTTAAATAAGTATATAGAGATTCTGTAGATATTGAAGTACCTGAAACACTGTAGAGACATGTCGTAATATACATTCATCTTACAGTAGTGGGGCAATACGCTCTAGCCCAGCACGCCCTCATCAGGGCCTGCGAGTACCAGCCCAATGCGGTGGTCTGGACTCACCTGGGAGCGTTCTACCTGACACACAGCGAACACAGCCTGGCACATGAAGCATTCTCTCAGGCCCAGGCACTTGATCCATCCTTCGTTACTTGTTGGGTGGGACAGGTAAGATATAATTACAGGTGTGTCTCTCTCTTATTAAAGCCTCTGTAATATACTTTGTGCTCTTATTAATATTTTCATCATTCATAAATTTTTTCCAAAGCATTATTTTTTGTTGATGTGTTTCTGCAGTTGGATTTTTTATTTATCTATCTGTTTATCTGTCTGTGTCTGTCTGTCTGTCTATCTGTCTATTTATTTTTAATGTTTCCTACGCGGATCTTAAGTTAAAATGCTGGTCTGTCCATCTATGGTCGAGTAAATTTATATTATTTATTTGTATGTGTATAAATTTTTTTACTTTGTTTATGTTTGGTTAGGTTAAGTTAGGTTAGGTTTTTGATATATCATTATAGAAAGATATAAAATATAGATACTAAAATATACCAAGAGAGGTAATACACACAGTTAACCCTCGGCTATGAACGATGTACTTGGCCATTTTTCCTCCTAACGATCGTCCACGTTTCTAAAGACCCGTTACCAGTGCTTCAGACATTCACCAAGGAACTCTGTGATTAATCTTGGCTTCCATTTAAGTGAAAGTTGACAGTATGTAGTACACTTGGTCCAAACAGTATCTTTTATCATTATGTGTGGGACAATAAGGCAGAACGGACGACGGATTTTGACATAAGCCACGCCCCTCATCTATACCGCCTAATACCAGGTTAGGTTAGGTTAGCGTGGAAATAGTTGCGTGACAGCTTGTGTATATAACTCCTTCCCCCAGGCGCTCGTCGCGGAGAAGGTCGGCCACTCTGAGGTGTTCGATCTCTTCCGACACACGACTCTTCTGGGCATCCAAGTGGAGAGTTGCGTAGGGTATTCTCACCACGTCACAAATCTAGCGAGCGACTCTAAGAAGAACACCAATCAGCGGACTCAGTACACCATCAAGCAGTCTCTACCGGCTGCAACAGACGCCTCCACCTTCTATTCACGGTTAGTTTACGGTGATGTGTGTGTGTGTGCGTGCGTGTGTGCATGCGTGTGCGGAAACTGTTAGAATTATATTATTACGGTACAGTTGGGGTAAAATAGTTCAGTTCCCGTCTAGAATCAACCAACACCGACCCCCAAACGAGATGAAACAATCAGGGTGTAAATAAGTCAGTTCAGAGAGTCATTCCCTTGACACAGTTTCACCACAGGAAGCCAACTCATGCCTCCAAACTGTTTAATAAAGTATAAAAAGAATATCACATATTCCTTCAAAGAGTAGAGTACTAATTGCATCTCCCATTGATATATAGTGTGTTCAAGATCCAAGAAAATGTCTCTAATGCCATCTGTTGGTGTAATTAAAATGTACATTAACTAAAACAACTATCTGTGCATATGGGGGTCAATATACTCCCCTGAAATTTTTACACGTAACTAGTGACAGCCTTCATATAGTACCAATATTTATCATCCACGGTCTCCTATTGTTTCCTATAAAGTATACACAGATAGCTGTTTTACCTACTGTACATGTGTGTGTGTGTGGGTGGGGAGGTGAAACATATATGAGACAGGCTTTACCTTATATAAGTACCTGTACAATAGTTTAATCACCCCTTATTCTGGCCATTGTCACCAATACAGCATTTATTACTAAAGACAAGTAAATTAAATAACTATGATCTGTCTCAGTTTATATTTCACGAACTATATAGATTTCTCGGTAGATAATCCACCAAGGGATGTCATCTGCCGCCTGTAAATGTCGTGTGGTTTAGAATACAGTGGTTTCTTTAGGGTCGGTCTGAGGTAAGATGGCAATGCTAGTTGAATGTATAGACAGAAAAATATTGCCGATGGTTTTACTTTCTGGTACGTTTGGGGTCAATTCGTATTTATTTATCTGTTTGTCTGTCTCTGTCATTACTGTGGGAAATATAATCAGAAACAAAAATAATTCGAGTATGAAAAAATTATCAAACATTTACTGGCGAGTGAATAATTTACTTGAATGATTTTAGATTTTTATTGGTGGTAATTAATATTTTGGGACAAGTTTCAATACTGTGGTGGTAATGAATGATCGAATGTGTAAAGCCTCCAGTGAATGTTGTTATTTTAATGTTATACAATGAATGATCAAATGTGTAGAACCTCCTGTGAATGTTTTCTTTAATTTTAATGTTGAGTTGATAATGATATGTGTAGAACCTCCTGTGAATGTTAAATGTTATCTTACAGGGAGAAAGAGGAAGATGTCATTGGTCTAAACATGAACGGTCTGACCTTGGAAATGATGGGCCTCTACCAATCAGCAGCCAAGGCTTATGAAATGGCCATGGCGGCAATTGACCCAGACCAGGTATGTACAATTTCTCGTGGATGAGTGCAGTCTGAGTGAAGGATGAGAGCAGGATGGATTTGTAGGTGTTAATATTCCTGTCTGGGTTTGTAGGTGTGTTTGGAGATATGAGAATGAATGATAACCTTTCCTATATGTTCCAGTAATATTGTTTTATCTTGATTTGGGTCTTGTGATGTATTTAATGAATTTTTTTATATATAGAATGAAGAAATTCCTTTAAAATGTCATAAGGAGATATAAGCTATTGCTACCAGATATTCCACATCTTGAGAGGATAATAATATTTCAATTTAAAAAAGAAAACAATTGGATTCATTATAATTAAAAGTAGTGAAGTTATGACAAATGCTATATGAGTTCCCGACACAGAGGCAGGACGTTAATCACAGAACTCATGCTGACACAACGGATATTAGCTCTCTTTACATTTTATTACACAAATCGGAGTGGATAAACTTCGTAAAATAATATATATCTTTATCTTATAGCCCGAGATGCAGGATTGCCTTGATGGCGTGAGGTGTAACCTGGGCAGAACGCTTACTGCCCAGGGGAAGGTGGAGGAAGCTATGAAACAGTTTAAAGCCATCAAGAGTCCAGATTACTTCACCCAGTGTGGTCTAGCTCTTGCCAGTTTGAAAGGTAAGACCAAAGTTTGTAAGAGTTGTGGGTGGTGTATAGGCCTGGTCGTACACTGTTAGGGGAGGTGTGGGTGGTGCATAGGCCTGGTCGTATACTGTTAGGGGAGATGAAGGTAGATTAAAGAATGATAGTGTTGCAATTTTTCTCAACCTAACTCTGGTAACCAACTATAGTGTGTTTTTTCCCAGCTGAGAAGAGATGCCCCGCCCCCTCCTCAAGAGTTACAGCTGATTGGCCATTTAAACCCATCCGATTTTGTCCTGAAGTAATGATGTATTTCTAAATGAGTTTATTCATAATCGTTGGGATGACCGTTTCTGAGGAGAAAGATATTTAGCTAAATTATATAAAGATACATACATTCATTATTTCAAACAGGAGCACGTAGGAAGTTTATCAGAAGTATTATACGTGAATTAACTGTTAAACTCTTGTAGCAAATTCATGCTTTTGGAGGATGCATTTAATATATACTTATTTTTACCTACAATAAGACATACTAAGACAAATTATATATCAGTAATTCTACATTATACAAAAACTAACATTTCTAAAGATCAGAATCACATTGAAATATTACACGACTGTCAACAGAGGCGGGAAATATGACTGCGAACAACTTCCTATATTTCCCGCCTAATAATGACTTTTACGGTCGACAGAAATAAAAGATAAAGGGAAATATTGATGGAAATAAATATTACTTGTGTGTAATGAAGGAAGGGGGGAAGGAAGGAAGGAGGGAGGGAGGGAGGGAAAGAAGGATGGAAGGAGGCAGGGAAGGAAGGAAGGAAGGGATATAAATATAACTTAAGATAAACAGTGATAAAAGATCAATAACAATAAAAATACTGATCAAAATAAATCCAACTTGTGCGTAATGAAAACAAAAGATTACATTTGATTTACCTAACGTCCCCTTCTTCAGCGGGCCAGTTCGAGGACGCATACAATGGCTACACCGCTGCCCTCCACTGGCTGGCACCCGACGACACGCAGAAGTCACACATCCTCGTAGCTCTGGCATCCCTGCAGTACAAGTTCCAGAAGTCCGACGAAGCCAAGAATCTCCTCTTCCAAGGGTATGACAAGACGGTGTTACTCCAGCGACCATTCTCTTTCTTATCATCATCATCTTGCTTCTATTCTCATTCATTCTTGTCATCTAATAATCTCTCTCTCGCTTATTCTCTTCTCGTTATCTCCTCAAAATCCTTATCAGTTATACCTGCTTCCATCTTTATCTTCTGTGCTTCCTCGTCCATTAAAATATTGATTAATAGAGGTATCACACAGTCTTGGTATAGTGGTATAAATTATCTTTCATCGGGAACAGATGACTTATTCCAGGTACACTATACAGAGAGGAAAGTCCATTATATCAAGGGTCCATTAGATATAAAGCCTCCATCTAATGAACTATATAGAGATGAAAGTCCATTATATAGTGGTGTCCATTAGATATAAAACCCCATTTAACAGAATATAGTAAGAAACACCTCCATTACATAAAGGACCTCAATGTAATATACTAAATCACCCCGCCATTGCAGGTCACAGCTGAGTGGGGCGTCGGTACGTGGACTTTTGGCACTGGCTGCGTTGGGTCTGATCTCTGGCGACGCCGTGCTGACCAGTGCGGCGTTGGCTGAACTCGCTCCTTACGAACACCACAAAGATTATCTCCACCACGTAGCGTTTATTAAGGCCGCTGAAGCTACTGCACGGGTGAGGGTACGGTTAAGTTATGTTGGTGTGTGGGTGGGGGTGTTATCTTTTTTATCCGGTAAACAATGGAAAACTTTATTGTTATCTTTTATCAGGGAAACACAAAGGAGGCCAGGTCGATCCTCAGCCGCACGATCCACCAACACCCGTCAAGCGCTCCTCTGTGGCGGTCGCTGGCCCGTCACCTGCTCACCACCACCACGTCGACCAGCAAGAAGATCAGCGGCCAGTGTTCGGCGGCGGCCACGTGTGCCGCAGCTGCCACCAAACTGTCTCAGGCGGCCGGAGAACACAAGACCATCACCCAGGTCAGTCTTGTGTGTTTTTCTCTCGTATGTTTTGTTTTTATTACATTTTTTGGGTGTTATTCCTTCCTCATTAGGGGTCAATGAGAGTGGTCAGGTTATCACATCAAGGGGAATCAATGACCTGACTTTACTTACTATATGAAACAAGGATTCAGGAAGAAATGTAAAAAAAAAAATATGAGGGATGATTTAGGTGGATGAAACCAATAAACAATAAATAGGATAAAAAAACTTAGAGTGAGTAGTAGAGAGTTCACCAGGATGTGATAGGAGGGGCTGTGGGTGTACAGGTATGAGAAACAGGGTGAGAAGAGGTGTAAATTAAAGGTAAGAGAAAGAGCGTGCGTGTGTGTGTGTGTGTGTGTGTGTGTTGTTAATTATAACCATTCAGCAGTCTAGTGGTAAAAGGCTCAGAAATGATTGTTAATAGTGGCTTGTTAATGGTAAGGTGAATACACACATTAAATAGTAAACTACAGTACATAAGGAAGACTAAACGGTAACTTTTCTCATCTGCCTTCAATTCCTAAACTAAATTCAGGTACAGATTTATAGTTGGCTGTCCTGGGAGTAAATCTGTGGTACCTTTATGAATGTAACTAAACACCAAATTACTTTTATAGGATGCTGTAACAAGTGTAATGGCCACCCTGGGGTTAGAAGTTAGCATTCAGAGGAACTCCAAAAGCAAGACCAGCTTGAAACAGGCTCAGCGAGCTGTCCTCATGTGTCCAGGTTCCCCGGAGGCTTGGGCCATGCTCGTGGCAGCACAGATCGTTGCCGGCCACGGCCAGGTGAGAAATGACTAAAAGTTTAACAAATTAACGACTGATTTTTTTTTTTAAGGTAGAAGGAAGTCTTTTAGGAAATATGAAATGTGTAAAATTTTGTCTTGAAAGTTGGAAGTTATCATTTGTCTCTTAAATGTTTGACACCTTTACTACACCACAGGAGTCATTAGGTTAGGTTATGTTAGGTTAGGTTCTTAATCACTATGTTCATTAGTACTTACAGTGAACTCCTGAACAAAAACAAAAAAAAAGTAAATAAATAAATATATAAATCCTGACCAAAAAACCAAATTATTGGAACAAACACATTTTTCTCTTTAACATTTTGAACTGCTTTAAATACATCCAGAATAACACTACAAAATTAACATAAAAATTAACACCAAAGAAGAAATTAGGAATACAGAAAGAATATAATTTTTTCCCAAAACACAAATCCAGAATTTAATGATTTTTGGGGGAAAATGTTTACACAAATTCCATAAAAGTTTTGTACCAAGTTTTTCACCTTTACTATGACCCCCATAAGATAAAACATCAAAGGAATGTATTACTGTAATCAATACCATCTCTTAACCGATATACATATGACTAATTAGTGACATTTGTGGGATAATAATATATATTACCACTATTAAATTAATACAAGAATAAAAGATCTCTTAAAGAATGACAAAATTAATATTAAAACAGACATAATTTATCGTATTTCAGGAATGAACGAATAATTCTTTTTAAAACATTGGTAAAATTCACTTATTATATATATATATATATATATATATATATATATATATATATATATATATATATCTTGATAAAATCACACGGGAGAATGGAAACTGGATAATCTCAACAAAACCACAGGAAAAGGGAAAAAACTCCATTGTTTCCATTTTCCTGTGTGATTTTGTCGTGATTTATCTTGTCAGCGTTTCAATTGTTGATCTACACGACACACGAGGAAATAATTCCCTCTTCTCTCCTCAGATTGACACACATCTCGCACCACTGGCAAAGATCTTGTCTCAGAAGGGATCCCCACAAATATCCTCGTGGCTACAAACAATATCGACTAGACTGGCGTAGGCTGCCTGGAGCTATAAAAAAACCCGAACATTATAACCGAGGCTTATTAAACAGTGTAAATGCCTTCACGGTTCATATAACGTGACGGCAAATTGCGTTCCAGATTCTGAAATGCTTATGTGATAAAACCAGATAAGAACACCGGGCAATCAGAGTTCAGGAGAGATGTTGGGGTTGGGGGGGGGGGGGGTTAAAGAACAGGAAGACGATGATGTTCACTATTGGTACAACTTATTGATATTATTTAAAACTTTATTGAACCTATCTGATCTTATAATTTGTTCTATACATTTATCTATATTCATGATGTCTTGATATAAAAGAATATATATATATACAGTAGAACCTCTCAAGTCTCTGTATTCTCTTACTAACTGACGATCTTGGTAACTCGGTGAATTAATTTGAGATTAAACGTTAGTACCGCCACAGACCCATAATACCGGGAGTGTACAGTGAGTGAATGACGTATCTTCCCATCTTTGACCGCCTCACTACCCAAACACGCTGATTGTTGGCCCTGGCGATCACTTTCATGAGGTTCCACAGTCCTGTCGAGTGTTTATGTGTGGAATAACTGCGAATAACTGAACCGTTCTGTTATTATATGCGTGAACCCCCCCCTCCCCGGATATAGTTCATTCTCTTGCTGTACCCAAAGAAGTAGTTTGAGTGCATCATGACATGAATAAGATACAGTATTACTAGCTTTAAAGACCAGACATTATCATAAATTAAATGAAGGTTGGAATGCAGACAAGATATACAGTAAAGTTTGTCCTTATCAACCAAAGTACACAGTAAAGTTTGTCCTTATCAACCAAAGGTGCAGTGTACTGATGTGCCTGGCCTCTTAATATCAAGTGGGAAGATTTGATTACTGTGTTTTTGACCCATGTTCAGTATTACAGTTAAAATCCAAAGCTGCTGAAGGTAGCCTGAACGACTGTATGTACGGCCACGAAGAAAACTGCACCGAATTATTTGTAGTCTGAAGCACGCCTCTGGTCCTGGAGTGTCGGTGAGGAAATTTTAACATATAGAGACATAGAAGTATTAATATAGAATGTACCTCATCAAGAAATATCTATGAAAGGTGATGAAATTTTGTAACATTATTTATCTGTGTATTTGGTACTTTGAAATCTCTTGGAAATGTGAACCAAAATTAAGTTAAGTGACTGATTCTCTTTTTTTTTTTTTAATTATCTGTTGTGAGGTTTGTGAGTTAAATATTCATGTGGTTTATTAGTTAATGGATCTTTTAGTTTATCATCTATTTTGTTTAGTTAATGATGAAAAAAATGGTTTGAGTTTAGCTTAATTACAAGCTGTTTGAACCAAGTGTTGGCGGTACGAAGTGGATGGTTCCTCTCTTATTCCTGCCTTAATATAACTTTTTTCAATGTTACTTTATTACAGTTGAATCTATTAAATGGTGAATAACATACAGGTATAAATCTAGTCTTTTAAACATGATACAGCCGCCAGGATTGTTATAAAAAAAATCAGTCTTGTCAGAATCTATATCTAGTGTGATGTAATTTTTTTTTATATATGCATCACAAATTTGTTTCAGACATATTAATATTGTATAGTTGTTTAAGTTTGTTTTAAAAATGGAAACAATATTATTTCCCACCACCATGATGCAGTTTGATTCACTAGTTGATGTAAACGAAGCCATATTATGAACTGTCGATCACCGAGCTTGAGAGATTCTACTGTATTATCCCGACTCCTGCAGAGTGCCTGGTGTTATAACGTGATATATTAATCTATAAGAGACAAACTAGCATAATTCTCTCCATTTATATCCTGGTGATGTCGTACGAACAAATATATCCGCAAACATTATAAGTTGTTTTGTTTCTCTCCCAGTCTGTATTTGTCTGGGAAAACTACATTTGTAAGTCAGTAAGTACAGTTGAGGTCAGAAGTCTTGAACAACACTTAACAATATCTGTCATCTACTTGTGAGTTATATGATTGGGATATACTAATAACACTCTGGTCATCACATATTATGTCTGAACCACAAACTGGGATAAAACCCTCCTTAATACCCAAGATCTTCGGGTACTTACATGGTAAATACTGTCGAGTGTTTGTGACTTTTGACCCAGACTATACACGACACACCAGTCCCCTTGTTCTCTGATACCAAAGTCAATAAGTTGTTTTCTTTAGCAAACAGTGATGCACCAGTGAAGTTTAGTGGTAACCAGAATCTACTACTGGTATTAAGAGGGAACCTTGTTAACACACAGAAAAGACCAGTATGTCGTCTTTGCTCCTTGTAAAATATACTCTCCTGACCTAACCAAATGTGTATCCTCAATGAAATATTCTCAACATAAACTTGAAGGTTGGAAACATGTTCTTGAGAATAGGTTCAAGACTTACCCCAAGCAGCAATACAAGTGACTACATTTGTTTCTTATGATGATTCTTGATCTGATTTATACACGTTCTTAATCTAGATAACACACACACACACAGATATATTTGTTTCAAGTAAAAGACATTTATATACTTTCAAAATATAATATATATGAATTTACAATAATTGTTTAGCTAATGACATAATTACATGATCATCATAGTCCAAAAAATGCATAGCTCCGAAAAATTCAATCACTGAAAACACAAGAAAACAAACAAGGCCGTGAGACAAAACTGAGAACACGATTTTCAAGTCAATTTTTTTTAGGACATTTACCCGTGAATTCATCGTTCAGGATTATTTGTCGTTATCTAAATGTCCTCACACCTTCATATATAATAATCCTACATTAATGCACCTACATAATTGGTCTTTAGCCAGAGAAATGACCAATCATCTTGAGGGCATAAGTTCTTTAACCTGTTGAAACTCTGCCAGCTACACCCCCTTGATTATCATTGTGTGGGACGACCTGCCATGGGACACCTTCATAGTGAACTGATTTAGACAATAAAACTCATCTGATCTCTCTCAACACTTGCCATGGAGGACACTGAACTGACTAACATGACCTCAACTGAGACTGGCTGATTTGTCTTAGAAATAATAAATACAATGGGTTTACAGATTGAATTCAAAGGTTTATTATTCTGGTGAAATCAAACGTTTATTGTTCTGGGAAGGATTTTGTAATATGGTAAAGCAGTTTCATCGGTAATATTGCAGTAAACCGCAACCGCAGAATACCGTTAGATCACTACACTCAATTGATAGACCTATTCTTTTTCTACGACCATTTTCTTCTATTACATTAGGTTGGATTAGGTTAGGTAACATTTTTTTTATCAGATTCTTTGGTTAGGTAAAACATTTTTTTATTACCAGATTCTTTGGTTGCTGTAATCTGCAATTTTACCGGTTCATCGATCAGTCACCAGGAGAAAACAACTCAACAGGTGAGAATTACTTGGTTAATCCTGTAATGATGTACTGTACCTCTCATTACACTCAATCACATTACAGCTGTATAAGAAAAAATTCTCCTAATTCAGGAAACAATAAACAATTCCGTATTATTTGGTCACGTTCTTGAAACCCAAAACATTAGAGAAATATTTGTTAGCTTTTGATTGGCTGTTGTTTTCTGCTGCCTGGGGGTTAACGATCTCGAGCCCTTGGAGTGGTGTAAACGCCACACTGGAAGCCGTACCAGCGACCTGTCTGCGTACTGTCGTCTGTCCGCCCAGTGACGACTGCCGTTGAACCTCCTTCTGTAGTGTTTTAGACAGACGTACTCTGGTCTTCTCGTCGACCGTTATCTTGCGTATACGACCAGCACCGCCTTTCCCCAGTTGACCTCTTGTGTAGCCCAGGTCATCTTGATAAGCATCTTCCTCTATCTCACCAAAGTTCATTCTGTAAAGACATAAAATAAATTAATTAAAAACGTGAAATAGAATTGCCTCGTTAGATAATTGGAAATACAGTCGTTCCCCCCCCCCCCCCCAAGAATAAGAGTTATTGTGTCATCTTAAACAGTAGTTACTTCGTTCACCTGACACAAACGAGGTGGTAACAGAAGCCTGAACCACGATCACAATGGTTAGGTTAAGTAATTTTTTAAGTCATTTGCGAGGGAAACGTCATAGAAGAAAATTGTCTTAACATCGTCTTAACCATCGGAATAACACAATAGTCGACAGAAAATCCGCGGTCATCAACTCGTACCGTCTGGACCGTATGTAAGGACACCATCCATCACCCACCTGTTCTGAGCTTTACGCAGGTCTGTTACCGCCATCCGTTCCTTCATCTTCAACACCCGGCGGCCGCCACGCTTCTTACCCGGGGCGTCAATGGGCTGCGGCAGAGGCTTGATCGACTTGACCGGCGGCGGCTCCTGTAACTTGTCCAGTTTCTTCTCCACTTCCTCCCTCAGACGTAGCCCCTGGGTGCCGCTGGGGCTCCCGTGCATACTGTCGACCCTCGCCGCCAGGGTAGCCTTGGCCGCTACTATACGAGCGGCTTTGGCACGGAGATCTGACGGAGTTTCTTGGACTATGTCGCAGTAGTAAATGTAGCCGGTGTGAGGCAACATGGAGGTCTGAGCCATCCCGATCATAGTTTTCTTCTGTTTCCCGATCAGCAAAACGTTACTGGCCGGCAGTTTGGCCAGATTTGTGAGTCCCCCGGCCACGCCCATCAGCTTGGCCGCCGTGGACGCTCCGACTATACAGGAGAGGTTCGGGGCTATAAAACTCATCCTGCTCTCGACATAATCCAGGATTCTTATCTTGAAGGTATTTAGGTCCTGAGCCATCTTACAAGCTTCCTTGATGGCGTCCAGTTCGTCCCGGGTGAGGAGCGTCCCCTGTGTGGTGGACGCCGTGACGCTCACCACCATAATGGTCGCCTGGGTCAGGATCAGCGCCAGGGCCTCGCTGTTCTTCACCTTATCCACGTCGTTCCCCAACTCCCTCACGGCATTGAGGTACTCCAACGGGTTAACCACCAACGACTCCAGCTCGGGGAACCTCTTGGCGTACTTCTCCTTCACGAACTTGTGAATGGTCCCGATCTCGTCGTCGATATCCACGTTAATATTATTCGCCTCGACGATTAATTTATACTCCGGATCGGTCTCTACGGAACCCTGCAGGTCTTCCGATTCCCTCTGTTTAGACGCATACTTCTCAATATGTTGTTTAATGTCTTTGAGTTTATCAGAGTCCCATAGTCCGGCCACCTGACGGACCGAGGTTAAGGCGGGCTTGACGGCCATAGGGACCTTAAAGTCCACCTCCATACCCTCCCCATTATCAGCCTCTCTGTTCTGGAGTTCATTAGAGAGTAACTCATCTTCATCACCGTCCTCAAAGTCATTAAGTAGTTCATCAGCGAGAGACATGGTGGAGAGAGAACACTAAAACAGATAAACTCGTCACCATTAACTTCCTCCCATAGGGGTTAACCTTTATACTCAGTCAATAATTCAGGGTCACAACACAGATATTTTAAACAATCTATAATAACTTCTAAGTATATAATTACGTAAATAAACTATTATTTCCTATAAATATAATTAAATAAATGATTATAGAGTAAAAATGTTTTGATATAGAATAAAAATATAAAAAAATTCTCAAATATATAAACCGGATTTAACAAGATACATCACTAACTACCTATCATATAATATAACAATTCCCCAAAAATAATAAAAAAACAAAACATATAAACTAAATAAAATATACATAAATAAATTATCTAATACATATTCAATAACTAATTTAGATATATAACATAAAATAAAAGAATAAAATAAGATATAAAGAGAGATGATAGACGATAACATGAGCAGGATATATGACCATCAACACATGTCTCTGTTTACTAACGTGAGGAAAAATCTGAAGGACCAGATTTTATTAATGGCAGATTTATGCTGAAGGAGGGAAGAAAAAGGAGGATTTATTAGACCACACGAGGAGGAACATAATATACAACAATGCCTCGACGTAAAATGGTGAGTTAGGGTTATTATTGGGGCCCTTCGATATGACCTGTCTGGGCCCCCACTATATGACCTGTCTGGGCCCCCACTATATGACCTGTCTGGGCCCCCACTATATGACCTGTCTGGGCCCCCACTATATGACCTGTCTGGGCCCCCACTATATGACCTGTCTGGGCCCCCACTATATGACCTGTCTGGGCCCCCACTATATGACCTGTCTGGGCCCCCACTATATGACCTGTCTGGGCCCCCACTATATGACCTGTCTGGGCCCCCACTATATGACCTGTCTGGGCCCCCACTATATGACCTGTCTGGGCCCCCACTATATGACCTGTCTGGGCCCCCACTATATGACCTGTCTGGGCCCCCACTATATGACCTGTCTGGGCCCCCACTATATGACCTGTCTGGGCCCCCACTATATGACCTGTCTGGGCCCCCCACTATATGACCTGTCTGGGCCCCCACTATATGACCTGTCTGGGCCCCCCACTATATGACCTGTCTGGGCCCCCACTATATGACCTGTCTGGGCCCCCACTATATGACCTGTCTGGGCCCCCACTATATGACCTGTCTGAGCCCCCACTATATGACCTGTCTGGCCCCCCACTATATGACCTGTCTGGGCCCCCCACTATATGACCTGTCTGAGCCCCCACTATATGACCTGTCTGGCCCCCCACTATATGACCTGTCTGGGCCCCCACTATATGACCTGTCTGGGCCTCCCACTATATGACCTGTCTGGGCCCCCACTATATGACCTGTCTGGGCCTCCCACTATATGACCTGTCTGGGCCCCCACTATATGACCTGTCTGGGCCCCCCACTATATGACCTGTCTGGGCCCCCACTATATGACCTGTCTGGGCCCCACTATATGACCTGTCTGGGCCCCCACTATATGACCTGTCTGGGCCCCCCACTATATGACCTGTCTGGGCCCCCACTATATGACCTGTCTGGGCCCCCACTATATGACCTGTCTGGGCCCCCCACTATATGACCTGTCTGGGCCCCCACTATATGACCTGTCTGGACCCCCCACTATATGACCTGTCTGGGCCCCACTATATGACCTGTCTGGGCCCCCCACTATATGACCTGTCTGGGCCCCCCACTATATGACCTGTCTGGGCCCCCCACTATATGACCTGTCTGGGCCCCCACTATATGACCTGTCTGGGCCCCCCACTATATGACCTGTCTGGGCCCCCCACTATATGACCTGTCTGGGCCCCCACTATATGACCTGTCTGGGCCCCACTATATGACCTGTCTGGGCCCCACTATCTGACCTGTCTGGGCCCCCCACTATATGACCTGTCTGGGCCCCACTATATGACCTGTCTGGGCCCCACTATATGACCTGTCTGGGCCCCCCACTATATGACCTGTCTGGGCCCCCACTATATGACTTGTCTGGGCCCCCCACTATATGACCTGTCTGGGCCCCCACTATATGACCTGTCTGGGCCCCCACTATATGACCTGTCTGGGCCCCACTATATGACTTGTCTGGGCCCCACTATATGACCTGTCTGGGCCCCCCACTATATGACCTGTCTGGGCCCCCACTATATTGACCTGTCTGGGCCCCCACTATATGACCTGTCTGGGCCCCCACTATATGACCTGTCTGGGCCCCACTATATGACCTGTCTGGGCCCCCCACTATATGACCTGTCTGGGCCCCCCACTATATGACCTGTCTGGGCCCCCCACTATATGACCTGTCTGGGCCCCCCACTATATGACCTGTCTGGGCCCCCACTATATGACCTGTCTGGGCCCCCACTATATGACCTGTCTGGGCCCCCACTATATGACCTGTCTGGCCCCCCACTATATGACCTGTCTGGGCCCCCACTATATGACCTGTCTGAGCCCCCACTATATGACCTGTCTGGGCCCTTCTATAAGGGTGCTGGACAACTCGTACCCATCAAAACATGTCAACTCATACCCAATTACAAGATAACTCATACCCAATTTATAAGACAGTTCGTACCCATATATATATATATATATATATATATATATATATATATATATATATATATATATATATATATATATATATATATACTGGGTATGACTTAACATGTTCTGATGGGTGCGAGTTGTCCAGCACCTATAAAAAATGGTTAGATTAGGAGAAAATATGTATAGCAAACTTTTGTCACGTGTCAGGGCCTAATGTGTAGAGATTGTAATGTATTATCCCTCAGTTATTACTATTATTATAGATTGAAATATTTAACGTGTATATATACTCTAATAACTAATATGTAAAAATAACCAATTCTAAATACCACGTTGCCTTGAACAGGGTCGTTTGTCTCGGCGCAACAGAGACCAGAGCCGGGCCAAGCAAGCATCAGAGGAGAGAGTACCCCAGTGTATTGTTATTAGTCGAGGTAATGTTGGGAGGGAGATCAAGAAGCTGACAGAGGACTTGAGGCAGGTGATGGAGCCTAACACTGCCACCAAGCTCAGGGTGAGGAGTGACACCAGTCGTTATGTTGCTGTCACTGGCTTAGTTCTTATTAACGCTATTTTACCGTGAGTGTGCTGCGATTAGCTAAGTTCTTTCTGTTGATGTGACAAGGTGACCCCCCCCCCCCCCCCCAGCTTGGAAGTTAGGTGGTGTAATGGTCAGCATGCTCGCCTTGCAAGTGAATGGACCCGGGTTCGATCCCCGGGCAGGGTGAAGCTCTGGGCAAGTTTCTTTACGCCATTTGCCTCTGTCTACCCAGCAGCAGTAATTGGGGACCTGGATGTTAATTGATTTGTGGATCGTGTTCTGGGGTAATGGTTAGCCAGTGCAGTTGGTGAGTTGTCCGGTCTTCTCGGACTATTCCTTGACACTGGGTCATGCAGCTCGTTAACTTAGGGTGTGGTTGTTGTGTTGGTGATAGCTTCTACACCTTAAACAAATTCACACCTAGGTGGCCCTTGGGCCGGCCATTCTCCATTTTGAGGGGCAACCATTAATATTATTAGGTACAGTTAGGTAGGTTTTTTTGGTTGGTTAGGTTACGTTCTATTAGGTTCTAGTAAATGTCGCTTCTTTTATAATGATAAGTTCCCTGCACAACAGAAATATGGTTAGGTTAGGTTTACAGCTACACAACGATCGACTCACAGCGAAATAAATGCAAAATGCCGTCAGAGTCACTGTGAAATATAATTCTCACGTTCGCCTTTAATGGACGTTTAGCCAATCAGAGCGCACTCACGGTAAAATAACATCAGTAGGAATATGGGTAAAATTATATAAAACACGACTTTCAAGATATTGCTCACATTATCAAATTATTCCTTGTACATTAATAATCACTACTTTTGAAAATGAAAATTATTATTGTTTTAAAAAATTTGAATCGCTTAGATAAAGTCACTTAGACAAACGATATAATTAAATTGTACTGTTTTTATCAATTACCGTTGGTGTTTTACATTGTTGTTATTGCTTTAGGAAAAAATAATCAAAATATACAGTCTGTTTAAGTCTGTTTAACTCTGTTTAAGTCGTCTTGATTAATAGAACAAGGTTTACTTATTGTCCAGTTCTCTTTCTTACAAATGTGAAATGAAAGATTCAGATGTAATTATTATAAAGAGTAGTTAAGTGACCCTTTGAAGTCCCACCTTATTTTACGTGAATTTAACTCCTTTATGTTACCCAGGAGGAGTAGGTTAGGTTAGGGTAGGTTAGGTTAGGCAGTTTGGATACCTAATCTTCACGTAATTTGAATTAAGTTAAAAAATGATGCTGTTAAAATTGTTCAAATGTTTCAGAAGATTTTGTTTGTCATTAGTTATTATGGTAAGATTTAAGTATAGTCATTGTTGTATCTATATACCTAACCTAACCTAACCAATTCCCTGGATGACCAAAACTAAAATACCTGTACAGTAATATATCTGTTAGCTGCAATCCCTCAAACCTGGAACTCTCCTATGGTCGAAATTGAAATATTCTCGGAAAATCGTTCCCAAACCAGAAAATTCCGGCTTTGGGAACGATTTTCCGAGGGGCACATTTTCCGAAAAAGATAAAATTTTCCCAGTACCCGGAAAATACCAGGATTGGGGACATTTTTCCGGGTTGGAGAGATGACGCAATGGGCAATTTCTGGAACTTCCGAGAACATTTTTTTCCATTACCCGGAAATCTCTCGTTCCCGGAAGTGCTGTGCGCCAATTGTCCCGGCTGACAGAGACCATCACTACACCGTGCGATAAATGTCTGTTTTTTTCCTCAGCACACCAAGAAGAATAACATCAAGGACTTCGTGGCTGTAGCTGGACAGTTGAACATAACCCATCTTGTGGCGTTCTCCCAGACGAGCGTTGGTCTGTACTTAAAGGTGTGTCGGATACCTCACGGCCCGACGCTTACCTTCAGGTGTGCTCCGCGGATCTGTTTTGTCGGGATGTTATGTTTGTAAGGGGGTAAAGAGAAGTCAGAATGAGGTAATTGGTTATTATTATTATTATCATCATTATTATTATGATTATTATTATATTTATTTATGAAGTGTTTATTTTTCTTTGATAACTCTATACTGTGTCATTTTACCCCACTAGTGGTATCACTTCAACAACATAACTCAGACACACAAGTCGCAGTATTGCCATAACCATCAGAAAATACATTAAAATTATGAGGAAATTGTCGCCAGCTTGTCAGCATTAATTTTTCCTTTTATGAAATATGTGGGAAACTTGTTAATTTATTTTCTTTTTTCACAGAATCAAAGTTTTCGCGCGGAGTAAAGACGTTCTGTCGTCGTTGAAGAAACATCGGGTACACAGCGGTCTGTACATAACAGGTCCTTGCTTGATGACCAACCTTCAGCCTGAGGGTGGAGACCTGCACCTACAGCTGTCAGCCAGAATGTTCTTAGATATGTTCCCAACCATCACACCAAACCAGGTATATTATTGACTAACCTAACCTAACCTAACCAAACCAAATCCCTCTAGTGTGGTGAAAAATAAGGTGAAATAAGCAAAAACCGCAGAACATATTTTGATTCCTACTTCGAATTTGGGGATTTTTTTTACATTTTAATTTATCTTTTTCTTATTATTATTTTTGTCTTTATTTAAATTTTGGGGAACTTTTTAACACTTCAATACCTTGCCATCTATATTAAAATACACCTTATGAGGAAATAACATAGACTATTACAATCAATCTTACATTACAACAACAGGTTATTTAACATTAAACTGTCATAAATCCCCTCTCTCTCACTCAAGATAAAAACGGACACGATTCAACGCTGCTGTCTGATCAACTACGACCCTAACGACGGCTTGTTTGACTTCCGGCACTACTCTATCAATGTAGTGCCTGTCGGGATCTCTAAGGCGGTGAAAAAGTTCAACAAACGTAAACTGCCGGACCTGAGTAGCTACAATGATGTGTCTGAGTTCATGACAAAGTGAGTTTAGTGTGTGTGTGCGTGTGTGTGTGTGTGTGTGTGTGAGAGATAAACCTTGGGTAGTATGGTAATTAGTATTTTGGTGGAGTCAGTTCAGGGAGTGACTAAATAGATTCTGGAAATATAAAGTAAGCTTGAATTCTTGGAAGTCAAAAGCTTAAATTACATTATTGAAATTTGAAAGCTTAAGATTACATTATTAGACACCGAAGCCTAGATAACATTATTAGACGCCCCGAAACTTAAATTACACTACTATTGGATTTTAATTATAAACTACACCTGTATAACATTAATACGATTTAACTAATAACACCGATGCTAAAATCACTCGCCAGGGCAGCAATATTGTCCGAGAGCGAAGCAGAGGACGACCCATCAGCCCACGTCATGGCAGATGTGAAGGTGGCTCGAAGAAAACTTGGCCTGCAGAAATCCTCGGTCAGATTATCGGAACTCGGCCCCAGGTTATCCCTCGAGGTAATTATGACTATTGTAATAATTTGGGTTTGTTTTTGTATTACCTTTTTCTAAATCCTTCTCGTTACGTAGTTCAGGGGTGACTGGAAACAAGGCCATCACATCGTTACATAGTTCATTCAGTCTCAACCTCAATCTGGTTAGGTTAGCTCTATCTCACCTCCCATGTTCAAAACCTTCCCTATCACTCCCCTTCCCCTTCCTCCTCTTCCTTAGTTCTTCCCTATCACTCCCTTCCCCTTCCTCCTCTTCCTTAGTTCTTCCCTATCACTCCCATTCTTCTTCCTCCTTCTCTCTTTATTATCCTCGTTTTCTATTATTTTCTCTCTTTGTGGAGGTCAGGTCAGGTTATTGTGTGTGTCCAAATCTACCTGTGGGGATTGTAATTAGACTGGTACTAGCATTACAGACTGGTACCAACATCAAAATACACATCTCTCGATTAATTATTTACCCCCTCTCCTTCCTTCCTCCTCCTCCCAGCTCATGAAAATTGAGGAAGGACTACTGGATGGTAAGACTCTCTACAACAGAATTGTCACCAAGACAGATGAGGAGAAATTGCAGTTAGAGAAGAAACGGAAGCATAAGAAGTAAGTGTTTGTCATCTGTTTTGTACCATATGTGTTTGTCATCTCTTTTGTACCATATGTGTTGTAATATATTGTACCATATGTGTTTGTCATCTCTTTTGTACCACATGTGTTGTAATATATTGTACCATTTGTGTCATCTCAGTTATACATCAGAGGAACACATTTAAGCAACACTAACTTTAATGCTTATACTAAAATTTTCTTCATTCGCTCCCAGACAACTCAAGATGAAGCGGAAAAAACAACAGCAGGAGAACGTGGACGCCAAGACTAGGAAGAAGGACGAACACAAGAAGAAATGTCTGGAGGGTATGGGTGTTGGGACGAAGAAAGAGGAAGAGAAGACAAAGAAGAAGAGGAAGGAAGAGGAGGAGGATGTTGATGATGCTGATTGGGAAGACATTGAAGATGATGATGCTCAGTATTACAGAGATGAGGTCGGAGAGGAACCTGACCCCGGTGAGTATCTTGTGTGATGTTTAGGTTTGGTTAGGTTAGGTTTAGCTTAAATTAGGTTAGATTAGGTTAAGTGAAGAACTCTTAATTAATGTGGTATTATCGACTGACTTGACTGATAGAGCAACTAACATTTGTACTTATTTATTTCTAAAGACTTAACATAGGAACCACAGCACCTAAGGGAACTGTGATTGACCCAGCACAGTGAGTGAAGTTATCTGATTATGTGTTAGAAAAATAGTAAAGTAATATTTTTAAAACTTGAAAAATAACAAAATAGCAAGAATAATGTACTAAGGTAATATTTTAAGACTTGAAAAATAAGAAAAGACCTTGAAGAAATTATTAAAGGGATGTGTCAGAGAGGGACTTTTAAAGGGATGTGTCAGAGAGGGACTTTTAAAGGGATGTGTCAGAGAGGGACTTTTAAAGGGGTGTGTCAGAGAGGGACTTTTAAAGGAATGTGTCAGAGAGAGACCTTTAAAGGGATGTGTCAGAGAGGGACTTTTAAAGGGGTGTGTCAGAGAGGGACTTTTAAAGGGGTGTGTCAGAGAGGGACTTTTAAAGGGGTGTGTCAGAGAGGGACTTTTAAAGGGATGTGTCAGAGAGGGGCTTTTAAAGGGATGTGTCAGAGAGGGACTTTTAAAGGGATGTGTCAGAGAGAGACTTTTAAAGGAATGTGTCAGAGAGGGACTTTTAAAGGGATGTGTCAGAGAGGGACTTTCATATGTCACAGGAGGCGGCACACCAGGTGCGGATTGCTTGAAAGGCGGATCGGGAGAGTCGGGATGAATCCAATAACCCCCGGCACGTGGTCTTATAACCTTGAGTATATCGCGTGTTTTACGGCATATAAGACGCACTTTATTGTCCGAAAATTGGCTAAAAAAATCAGCCTGCTTCAAATTTGTGAAGTTGTGGTCTCCTGTAAGCTAATGATTCCTCCAGTAAGCTAAATTCTACCTCACACAACTATTTTTATTATAAAAACTGGATTTATAACTACTGTACCGATGATGATGACCTGAGACGATTAACATCCGTACGGCAGACACCCAACTCTTCAGGGGTAACTAAGCAATAATCATTTCTGAACTCTTACAAACATTACAATATATTAATGTCATACCTGCAACATTTATTTATAAATCTACAATTACCTGAAACAAATGATGATTTACAGGTAACTTTCTTTTACCATTTACATCTGTTAACATCACTGGCAGCATTGTAGCCAAGGTAGACCCATGTAACCACCAGGCTGCTGGACCAAGCTGTGAGGTGTTATGGTTGTTTTTCAACTTGTAGTTTTGGGCAGATATATGTAACTTTCTTCATTTGTTTTTACTTATATACATACACACACCATCTTACATACATATTGTGAAAAAAATAAAAGAAATAATTGTCCTAAAGGCCAAATACATAAAATGAATATACATTTGTTTGTAGACAAGTTAGTTAGCTGGCTCAGCGGGAGGTGGTGTTTACATTGCTATAGTGAACCAGGGACCACATGACTGGCACTCTCTTAATCTTTCACTTGGTATTTATTAACTGGTTTGGCAATACAGTACTTTCTGTTGTAACTTATTTATTGTTTATTACTGTATTTATATTTATTCCTCACATTAACTGGTACTGTATATATTAATAAAACTATGGCGACAGGAGGAATATATACACAAGAATTTTTCCTAAATACTCCCTGCTAAAATGGTCATGTGTCTTATATGGCCGTGTGTCTTATATGGCCGTGTGTCTTATATGGCCGTGTGTCTTATATGGCCGTGCGTCTTATATGGCCGTGTGTCTTATATGGCCGTGTGTCTTATATGGCCGTGTGTCTTATATGGCCGTGCGTCTTATATGGCCGTGCGTCTTATATGGCCGTGTGTCTTATATGGCCGTGTGTCTTATATGGCCGTGCGTCTTAATGGCCGTGCGTCTTATATGGCCGTGTGTCTTATATGGCCGTGCGTCTTATATGGCCGTGCGTCTTATATGGCCGTGTGTCTTATATGGCCGTGTGTCTTATATGGCCGTGCGTCTTAATGGCCGTGCGTCTTATATGGCTGTGCGTCTTAATGGCCGTGCGTCTTATATAGCCGTGCGTCTTAATGGCCGTGCGTCTTATATGGCCATGTGTATCTTATATGGCCGTGTGCATATTATATGGCCATTTGTGTCTCATCTGGCCGTGTGCATCTTATACGGCCACTCGTGTTATATACTCTTGTTTATGTTCCAGACCTGTTCATGAGTAAACCATGGATCAGAAAGAAGAGGAAGATTGTCGCTGGCAGTGGTCCCATCAGGAAGAAATTCAAGAGTGCGGACAGAAACACAAAGGAAGGAATCAAGAAGAAAACGAAGAATATCAACGAAGGAATGAGGAAGACGAAGAACACTGCCGCCATGAGGAGTGGAATCAGGAGAGAAAACTTAAAAGGTAGAAAAATCACCCAAGGTAAAAAATTCAGCGGTAAAAAATCGAATAAACGTTAGTAGCGTCGATCCTCCCTCACCACCCACCACCCAACCCCCACCACCCAACCCCCACCACCCAACCCCCACCACCCAACCACCACCCAACCTCCAACGACCACAATAAATTGAGATAATCCATTTAGTTATTTCTTCAGGCTTTAATGTGTTTTCCCATCAAATATTATAACCTACAGTAATTATAACCTAAGTTCACCACACTCATGAGGATGATTGATAGATTTCCCTAAAAATAAATCGTTTAATTAGTAGTTTAATGTTATCAAATTTTTGTATTTAATGTAATTATGGTCAGAAATAGATAACCAAAACCTGCTGGATTATATTGCCTAAAATGTGGTCAGGATTTCAATCAAGAATAAATTAAGGTAAAAGGAAATATATCTAAATTGTCAATAAATAAAGAAAAAAAACATTTATTTTAATTTCCTCATTTATATGTGTGTGTGTGTGTGTGTGAGTGAGTGAGTGAGTGAGTGAGTGAGTGAGTGAGTGAGTGAGTGAGTGTGTGTGTGTGTGTGTGTGTGTGTGTGTGTGTGTGTGTGTGTGTGTGTGTTCTCCATCTCACCTCAGACCAACACTGTGTGGACTTCTCTGCCACACGGTGTATCACTTAAGAGTATAGATGCTATATTAATTTATACCTTGAAGTAATTACAACAGATATACTGTCTATAAAATATTCATAATGAATCTGTCTATCTATACATATTGTATACTTTTTTACCCTGGAGCCCTCCACCCACCCCTGGAGCCCTCCACCCACCCCTGGAGCCCTCCACCCACCCCTGGAGCCCTCCACCCACCTCTGGAGCCCTCCACTGGAGGGCTCCAGAGGTGGGTGGAGGGCGTAAGTGTCACTGGAGGATAAATTGTTGGAGCCGGCTGCTGGCGATTGATTGAAGATGAGTTTCTAAACATCACTTGGTTCCTTTTGGATAAAAGTGAAAGCAGAATATCCTGGTCTTACTGAATTGCTCTGAAAACTCTTCTCCCATTCCCTTCAACATACCTCTGTGAGACTGGCTTCTCAACCATGAGTGTCATTAAGACAGAATACAGGAATAGTATGGATATTCATTCTCCATTGGTCGTGGCTCTGTCCTCAACTGAACCATGACTGTATAAGCTGACACAGAAGCAGCAGCTCACCTTTCACATTAATAAAGGTTGGTTGACTATTATTGTCTTAATAAAGTAATTATCAATTTACTATTTTAGAATTACGGCATATTTTAAAAATTGTTATGTCTTCAATTTAATGTTGCCTATTCCTTCCAATCTTTGTTTTAACGTCTTTATGCTTTGGGGTTTAAAATAACTAAAATATAAATTTTTTTTTAACCAACTTTATTCATTATAATTTTTCATTTTATTACTTATATAAATACATATGTTTATAGTATCTTTGTTAGAGGTGTTTGCTAGTTTGATTTTGTAATATTTTTTATTTATATTGTAATATTGTATTGTTTACAAAAGCGAAAAACAAAAATGTGTCAAATTTTATTATATTAATTATATTTTTCAGGTATAAATTAATGTTACTACGAATGTTCAAATAATATTTTCTCGGATCGTAAACAAATAATAATATGGCACAAATATGGTACTGGCCCCTGGCACATTGGAAAAAACCCTGCTGGTGTGCCACATGAGGTAGTTTGAGAGGCACTCATCTACAGTACAGTACAGTACAGTAATGTGGAATTAACAGAAAATCATATTACCCCTCAAAAAATATTTTCCTTATACTCTTATTAATTGTATATTTCCATGAACCCGAGTCTACATTATTGATTCTATATATTTCATAATGGTATATTTCAACTGTGTTACCCCTCAGATATGTTATCAACACACTTTTCTCAACCTAAGGCACTTCAGCTGTTTAAAAAAGTAATAACATCTGGTTCGGGAGAATTTAAGGCCAGATCCTGAATCTTGTCCTGGGTCCAGTGCCAGCTTTCACTCTCAGAGCACTGTGGTTTATGCTTCGGGTCCTGTTAGAAGATTTATTCTGTTGGCAGGACGATGATATCACCAATCTGTGAAAGAAAAGTGAACACAGTAACTTACAAAAAATGTGTCATTATCAAGCCGTGATCACTTACATCATGACATGCCTTCACTCGTATTCCAAAGCTGATGAAACGATTGAGGCGTATACTACAACCAGAGTGGACAAAGCATCACTTGATTTATTCACAAAAGGATAGGGGAACCAACTAACAGTACCCACTCTGTGTATACCAAGAGAGACCCAGTTACTCAAGAATGGAAGTGGCAATATGGTCGATTTGGCTATTAAGTAAAACTACCAATGTGTGGTGATGGTGAAAGTCGGCAGATCACAGAGGAATACTTTAAAAACTGTAGAAAAACATGATGAACTGTAAGTGTGCAAATCCATCCACTCACCTCAACATGTGGTGGGGTAGAAAGCACATGAACCACAGTAGATACAATGTCCTCAGCTTGTAGACACTTTTTGTTGGTAAAAAACCCCTGTGCCTTCTCCTTATCCTTCACCATTCTTGAGAGAAATTCAGTCTTTACCACACCAGGGCTGATGGCCTGAAGAAATAGGTTTGGAATTAGTTTTTGTAAAGATTAATTTCCCTTACATTCTTATATTCCACACCTTGAGCTTTTACAAGTTTTTAAATAAAATACAGAGTTTACACAATATTTAAGGAGGAAGAAAACATATGCTGTACTGTAATTATAAGTAAATGTAACGCTGGTTTTACATTAGACAATTTTTTGAAGATGCACACATAAAAAGATGGTTAAGAACATCACCTAACACTTGTCTGGGATAGCTGTGATAACCTAGTGCAGCTCTCCATACTGCACCATCTCTTACAGCCACTAATCATATTACAGTATTATATCTGAGGTCATTTCTTCTAATTTCAAACACATGTATCTGTTGACCCAGTTAATCTCTTCCAGGTGTTCAATCTTTATCTAGCTGGGTGTGTCTATTGAAAACCTTACCAATACTCTAAATGCCAAGCAACCTTATTAACTCTGACTAGGGCTTCTTTATCTATCTGTGTCACATTATACAGTACAAAGTCAGTCTCACTTAATTTGAAGCCCCTTTAACTGTTCATGTTTCACTGCCATACAACATCACTATTCTCACCCTGAAACTTTTTTAATGGAGACAGAGGCAAAACACAATGAAAAATTTGAGAAATCAAGAAGAAATATTTAATTCAGACACAAAATAATACTAGAAAGAAAGAAAGAAAGAGAGAGAGAAAACAAACACGTAGATGTGCCTCCAAGAAACGCAGATGGATCAGATAAATATAAATAATGGTCCCCAGGGTGAATATGGCTCTAAGTTCCTCCATCAGAGATACAATATTTGACCTGTACTCTCCTGGTCATGGCTACAGGTTGAAGTATTTTTACTGGGGAGACAAACTATTCTGTTCATCATGTCAGAAATGAGAAAGACAAGGTGCTCTGGTTAGATATATACGTCTTACCGTAACTCGAATATGTGACTCGAGACCTCTGAGTTCTTGGCGCAGTCCCTCGGTGAGAGCTCTTACGGCAAATTTCGTGGCAGAATAGAAATGGATCGTAGAATATGACGTGACTTGGTGCCCCGCTATGCTGGATAGAGTTGAAAAAGAAACAATAAATTCACTAGTTATAAATATTCAGAGGATTAAAAACATGACAGAGGTTTATGATATTGTACAGTATAACTAAAGAAATACAATCACAGATACCAACCAATGTTTATGTAGAGTCCTGCCGCTTGATATTGATGGAACCCATTTACAGTACAGCCTCTATATAATGGACTTCTTTATTCCTCTAATCCGTTATTTGGGGGTTCCACATTTAACGGACCCTCGATATAATGGACTTTCATCTCTATATAGTTCATTGGTTGGGGGTTTCACTGTATAATAGACTAATGTAATACCAAACCACTATCACACACACACACACCCTACATAATTTCAGATAAATTTACAAAACTTCAAAAACTCAGCCTAGAAATTTGTCTTCCTAACACATCATTAACAGTAATAATTGTATTCTATAAACAAAACAAGCTGGTCTTCCACTGGTTGTTTAATTCAAGCTGATTTTAGAGAGTGAACTGTATAAAGTCATTAAGTCTGTCTACAGCATCCATATCTTAATAATCTTTGTCTTGGGTCCAGTTCTGTTGTTAGAGGCACTGAGTGAAACCTGCAATGGTCATTAATATCAAGCTGGGCAATATCATCCTCACATCTGACCCACGTGAGAATTACTACACCTGGGTCTCGGAGGAAAGCATCTCACCACTCGCACTAAGTTTAAGAGAGTTCTTATGGGTAAAAAAATGTGATATTCTGATTATTGGTGTCTTCCCCAGTGAGAACTGGCCACGTTAGAGCCTGGTTTTGTTCCAGGCTTCATAACCTTTGGGGGTCCAGTACTTGTATATTGAATACAGTATAATTTTAACTTCATAATACTGTACTGTACTGTACTGCACAGTACTGTACTGAAAAACTTCTTCTAGGCAAAAATTCAATATGACTCGAGCCATTAACATTACTGTGTGTGTACTATGTGTACCATCCACCTTTATCCTTAAAAGGCCTTATATATTAATCATCTAAGTCTCAGAATAAGGCCCCTGTACTGCAATATTACAATGATGAACACAATATACAGGTAATCTGTATACTACACTACAGTATACTGTACTGTATTTAATTCTTATAACTGCCTTAATAACTAATTAAATGCAAAACATTTTGGGATCTAAGTATTGTACAGTACTGTACTTGTGCAAAGAAAACAATTAAAAACTATTTAAAAACTGAATGAAATAAAGTAATTGGTTTATTTCCACTCCCAAGCTTGAACCACCTGTACCATTGTTCACTACAGAATTGATAAGCACTTTCATACTCAGTTTACCACAAAACTTAATTTACTATAGCAAAACATTTAGTTTACCTGCTAATGTGAATGATTTGGCCATCATCAACATTGTTTTCATGCATTGATGCCACAGCTTCACGTGTACACAAACAAAGTCCCACAACGTTGACGTCTAACATCTCACGCCACTCCTCTGGTGTTCCGTCTGTTGGTGAACAAGAATATGAACTAATAAATACACAAGTATTTAGTGTTAATTTAATAACATTGTAAAACTGATTGTTCATATAACAGTCAGCTCCTATACTGTACTATACTCTGCCTCTATACATATATAATTTAAAATATTTTTTATTGATACTGTTCAGTATTAAAATACAGGGGGCCCCCAAATTCGCAGAGGTTAGATTCTCAAAATTGCCGTGAATCGCCATATCCGCGAATAACATTTGCTAACCGAGGGGGGGGGGGGGGGGGGTTGGTGGTGTTGTTACATTTTTACTTGTATACAAATAAATGTATATTCCCTTTATGTGTTTGCACTTAAGACAATTATTTTTTTTACCTGTACAGTGTATTGTATATATACAGTACAGGTAAAGGAAATTACTGTCTCTAGAATGAATAGCTCCCTGTCCTGGCCGCAAAAATGCCGGCAACTTTATAACTATCCACAGACATTCTTGGGTACATCCAGTGTGTCACCCGCGAATAATAGAGGACCGTGAAATAAAAATTCGCGAATTTGGAGGAGCCCCTGTACTGTACTGTTATAATAGTAGTGACAACAGTATTAAGTTGTTATGGGTGTTGGTGATACAGTAATAACATATTTAGTCTCTAAAACTTGGTTCAATCCCCATTTGAGTCAGATGATAAATGGACCTTGTCAAATATTATCCAGCCAACCATAACAGGTTTTCTCTGAGCACTCTAGTCTGATCCCGCATCCCAAACTGGTCCAATTAGGAATGGCCGTCACTCAACCTCTCCGGAGACCGGTCAGTGATTGGTTCTTTAGCCGCTCTATTATAAAATAAATACAATCATCATCACATGGTTAGATTGACCTTGTTAGTTAAAGTATATACAGTACTATAGTATTTTATATAATAAGAAAAACATTATTTTAGTTCATGTACAGACCCAGGAGAGAATGGTTATGAGACATCCCAGCATTGTTGATACACACATCAACTCCTCCAAACTTTTCCTTGATGGAAGCAAAGAGACCGAGGACGTCCGAGTCTTTGGTGATGTCGCACTTGATCGCCGTCAGAGATCCAGGTTTGTCGGCCAGTTCATCTGCTAGTGCCTTGAAAATTACGCGATGATTATAACACAACTATTTTAAGGTTATGTGGTGTTACAAATGGGTACAAAATAATGGCTGCTGTAATGACCAATTAAGGAACAAACTAAAGTGTGTCTTCAGTAAAACTATACCATGATTTATCTTCAATAATAATAAACCTTAATTAAATCTGTGTATCAAGTCTTGGTTTATCTCAGTTTATACACAAACATTTAGCTGTATTTCCTAAATCACCTTTTCCAATTAAATATTTGTTGAAATAACATCACTACATATCAAGAATAAACACAATTTTTCATCAAATGTTGTATACACTTCAACCTCTTACACATGACAGTGTTATTTCTTACCCTCAAAACTTTATCATGCTACAGTTATATATCTCTCAGTTAATGACTATATTCCTTGAAAAATTCACAGATGAGACACAACTCAAGAGTCAGCAACACTGTACCTGTATCCTCTCTTCCTTGCGTGCAGCACCAACGACCTTCATCCCCTTGTCAACGAGAAATCTGCAAATAGCCGCCCCTATTCCGGCACTGGCCCCCGTCACCAGGGCTACACGTCCGCTCCACCTTTCCATACTGACAAGAAACGATGAATTACAACTGAATCTACAGACTTATGTTAGTAACTTCTTCACTGACCTCTCTCTCTCTTTCTCTCTGACAAGTTACACCATCCATACTCTGTTTCTTATTAGCATCTATATCCTCATTCATGCTCAAACTGGTACTCACTAACATTCAAGTTTACTCATGTTTATTCAGTCTTATTCACCACCACACTGTTATTCTCACAGACTCACTAAATCCTAACCACCAATGTTCACTTTCTGTCACTCATACACAATGTAGGTTCTAAAGATCTTCGTCCTCCTATCATGAAACATTCTCTTAACCCCAGAGCTTTGGAGTGTGGTCGGTATCCTCCCCGTCGTTGGTATATTCGGGAACATTTAGAAAACAAAACCCCCCAAAACAATTCTCTAGTTCTACAAACTGCATAATATAAAAAGGAAATAAATATATGTTGGCAACACAGGGGCTACGAAGAATTGAGAATGTTCGTGAAGTAGTGTGTGGGTACGACGTAATAATACGAGGTAACCAACACTAATTTGTAGGCATTATGAGGTACAAGATGCTTATTTTGCTGTGTTATTACTATTTACACTACTAACACAATACAGTACAGTGGTCCCTCGGTTAACGAGCGCCTCGGTTAACGAGTTAACTTCCTTAAGATTCTTAACTTCGGTTAACGAGCAATCCCTCGATTAACGAGTTTCTTACGAGCCGACCTGAACATGTTTTCGCTTGCATTTGGCGGTCCACCAGCTGTAGTATTAGTCCGCCAATACAGTAATCGGTTCTAGGGCTTAAATTCCTTACCATTTTATCAAATATAAAGAAGTTTATACTATTCAATAATTTTAAAAGTTTAATATTAAATTTTTTAGTCCCAGGGTGGAGTCTTTGGTTGACTGTACATGTAGCTTCACTAAACTAAGGACAGCATTAACATAAGATTTCACATGAAGAGCTTAAATAACACCTAAGGAGAGTACTGTGGGGAAGGAGGGGGGAGATGTTAGAGGCTGTGAAGGGTAAAGCTCTGTATTATTATCTTAATTTAAATAAAACAAATTGAATATATCTTCACCATTTAGTTTCCACATTTAATATCAACCCCAAATATATATATAATAATCTTACTTCAGCAGCTGGTCCTTGATAATACCTTCTTCCCTTCAGTGAACAAATTAGTCCTTCAATCTAGAACATTAGACAAGACTTGTTGCTGAGGAGATGATACGCCCTCTGATAAAGATGTTATCTACGGTACATATTGTTGTCTTGATAAGTTATCTTGCATTCACTATTTGGTTTAATGAGGATAATTAATTAGCTGTTCTACATCTCCCTGTACAATTTATTCTGGTTAACTTGAAATGAGACACACAAGAGAGAGAACATGCTATTGTTGTGCTGTTGTCTAAGTAAGAGGAGCTAGACTGTACTCAGTTAGATAAGGTTGTGCTAATATGGTAAACTATACTGTACAATATTGTGTTTATAGTACAGAAGGAGGAATTTGGTCTTGTTAAGTTGAGGAAGGTTCTGCTGTGATAAATAAATGTATCTCAAATACACTGAAGCAGGGGGAGGGGGTCAGGGTATGGGGAGGGGGGATGATTTGTGGTGTTCAAAATGTTACCCACATAAATATTACTGTTTAATGAAATCCCAGCAACTGAAGACCCATCATCATCACTATTTTATGGGTCAATTTTCATGCTCATGTGGGTTAGATATAGATAGATTAGCTGACAGATGGACACAGATAGAAAGTTAGATTTCGATAGATTAGCTGACAGATAGACAGAGAAAGAGATGAAAATTAGATAGACAAAAATATATAAAAAGGAAGACAGACAGACAAATGGCTAATAGCAACACAGTTACAACAATTTGTCTTAAGAGTTTGACAGACATAAAGATGACCTTGTGGGGTTCAGGATGTTTGGTTCACACTCAGGATGGAATGGAGAAAGGAAACTCACAATGTGCTCTCTATATACATGTTGTATTGGATGTACAATGCAGCTTGGTGCTGGGAAGACAGCATGGTTACAAGCGTGATGTAGAGAGAGCTGGTTGGTGAGGATGCTCAGAGAAGGACAGCTTGTGGGTCGCCGTGCTCGCCGGCGGGAGCGAGGACCGCCAGGTAGGCGGAGGAGGAGGTGTTGCTGGCGGCGGAGGAGGAGGTGTTGCTGGCTGCGGCTGTAGGTAGAAAGAGGGCGATCACGACGAGGTCAGGTCTTAAATAGTGGGGGTTGGCGTGGCTTAGTAGTTGACCCCCGCTCCGTGATGTATGGCAGCGCTGGTTGACCTAGACCACGAGGCATGGACTGGGGAATTGGTGGGGTCGGCTACTCAGCGACAAACAGCGTTTGTAGGGGAGAATTCCACTACAACCTCTATAGGCTATGAGAGCTGCTCCTATAGTTTACCTTGCCATAGGTGGTGGTGTCTTGGTGGTGACAGTTCTTGTTCTGTGCTCCAGTTGGTCATTTTCAGCTGTGATGGATCAGTTAAATTTCCCAATTTTTTTTTTGTAACTTCTGTAATAAAATATGACATTTACTCTTAACAACTTGGTTAGATTAGGTTAGCATAAGGGTGTTTAATTATCAGGTAAAATAAGGTGGGGCATCTCCTTAGGTCTAACTTAAGCTAACTATTAATGAATGTGTAGGTGTAAAGGAATCCATTTTTACCAAAACAAAAGAGAAAACTAAAAACAAACTAAGGAACTAACCCTGACAACTCCCAGGGTACAGTACAGGACTTGTAGGAGTGAGGGAAGGACTTGTAGTCTTGTGTGGGAGTGAGGGAAGGACTTGTAGGAGTGAGGGAAGGACTTGTAGTATTGTGTGGGAGTGAGGGAAGGACTTGTAGTATTGTGTAGGAGTGAGGGAAAGACTTGTAGTATTGTGTAGGAGTGAGGGAAGGACTTGTAGTATTGTGTAGGAGTGAGGGAAGGACTTGTAGTATTGTGTGGGAGTGAGTGAAGGACTTGTAGTATTGTGTAGGAGTGAGGGAAGGACTTGTAGTATTGTGTGGGAGTGAGGGAAAGACTTGTAGTATTGTGTGGGAGTGAGTGAAGGACTTGTAGTATTGTGTAGAAGTGAGGGAAGGACTTGTAGTATTGTGTGGGAGTGAGGAAAAGACTTGTAGTATTGTGTGGGAGTGAGTGAAGGACTTGTAGTATTGTGTAGGAGTGAAGGAAGGACTTGTAGTATTGTGTGGGAGTGAGGGAAAGACTTGTAGTATTGTGTGGGAGTGAGTGAAGGACTTGTAGTATTGTGTAGGAGTGAGGGAAGGACTTGTAGTATTGTGTGGGAGTGAGGGAAGGACTTGTAGTATTGTGTGGGAGTGAGGGAAAGACTTGTAGTATTGTGTGGGAGTGAGGGAAGGACTTGTAGTATTGTGTAGGAGTGAGGGATGAACTTGGTATGTTGTGTAGGAGTGAGGAAGGACTTGGTATGTTGTGTAGGAGTGAGAGAAGGACTTGTAGTATTGTGTAGAGTGAGGGATGAACTTGGTATGTTGTGTAGGAGTGAGGAAGGACTTGGTATGTTGTGTAGGAGTGAGGGAAGGACTTGTAGTATTGTGTAGGAGTGAGTGAAGGAATTGTAGTATTGTGTAGGAGTGAGTGAAGGACTTGTAGTATTGTGTGGGAGTGATTGAAGGACTTGTAGTATTGTGTAGGAGTGAGTGAAGGACTTGTAGTATTGTGTAGGAGTGAGTGAAGGACTTGGGTAGACAAAAATGACAAAAATTCATGTCCGGACCTTACGAAAAATGCTTTTTTGGCCCGTTCGCCAAAAGTGCCGGAACGACAGGTCCGGACCTTAAGAAAATTTCATTTTTTGCGGGGTCGACAAAAATGACAAGAATTCATGTCCGGACCTTACGAAAAATGCTTTTTTGACCGGTTCGCCAAAAGTGCCGGAACGGCAGGTCCGGACCTTACGAAAATTTCATTTTTCGCGGGGTCGACAAAAATGCCAAAAATTCATGTCCGGACCTTACGAAGAATGCTTTTTTGGCCGTTTCGCCAAAAGTGCCGGAACGACAGGTCCGGACCTTACGAAAATTTAATTTTTTGCGGGGTCGACAAAAATTCATGTCCGGACCTTACGAAAAATGCTTTTTTGGCCGGTTCGCCAAAAGTGCCGGAACGACAGGTCCGGACCTTAAGAAAATTTCATTTTTTGCGGGGTCGACAAAAATGACAAAAATTCATGTCCGGACCTTACGAAAAATGCTTTTTTGGCCCGTTCGCCAAAAGTGCCGGAACGACAGGTCCGGACCTTACGAAAATTAAATTTTTTGCGGGGTCGACAAAAATTCATGTCCGGACCTTACGAAAAATGCTTTTTTGGCCCGTTCGCCAAAAGTGCCGGAACGACAGGTCCGGACCTTACGAAAATTAAATTTTTTGCGGGGTCGACAAAAATTCATGTCCGGACCTTACGAAAAATGCTTTTTTGGCCCGTTCGCCAAAAGTGCCGGAACGACAGGTCCGGACCTTAAGAAAATTTCATTTTTTGCGGGGTCGACAAAAATTTACAAAAATTCATGTCCGGACCTTACGAAAAATGCTTTTTTGACCGGTTCGCCAAAAGTGCCGGAACGACAGGTCCGGACCTTACGAAAATTTAATTTTTTGCGGGGTCGACAAAAATTCATGTCCGGACCTTACGAAAAATGCTTTTTTGGCCCGTTCGCCAAAAGTGCCGGAACGACAGGTCCGGACCTTAAGAAAATTTCATTTTTTGCGGGGTCGACAAAAATGACAAAAATTCATGTCCGGACCTTACGAAAAATGCTTTTTTGGCCCGTTCGCCAAAAGTGCCGGAACGACAGGTCCGGACCTTAAGAAAATTTCATTTTTTGCGGGGTCGACAAAAATGACAAAAATTCATGTCCGGACCTTACGAAGAATGCTTTTTTGGCCGTTTCGCCAAAAGTGCCGGAACGACAGGTCCGGACCTTACGAAAATTAATTTTTTGCGGGGTCGACAAAAATTCATGTCCGGACCTTACGAAAAATGCTTTTTTGGCCCGTTCGCCAAAAGTGCCGGAACGACAGGTCCGGACCTTAAGAAAATTTCATTTTTTGCGGGGTCGACAAAAATTACAAAAATTCATGTCCGGACCTTACGAAAAATGCTTTTTTGGCCGGTTCGCCAAAAGTGCTGGAACGACAGGTCCGGACCTTACGAAAATTTCATTTTTTGCGGGATCGACAAAAATTCATGTCCGGACCTTACGAAAAATGCTTTTTTGGCCCGTTCGCCAAAAGTGCCGGAACGACAGGTCCGGACCTTAAGAAAATTTCATTTTTCGCGGGGTCGACAAAAATGACAAAAATTCATGTCCGGACCTTACGAAAAATGCTTTTTTGGCCCGTTCGCCAAAAGTGCCGGAACGACAGGTCCGGACCTTACGAAAATTAAATTTTTTGCGGGGTCGACAAAAATTCATGTCCGGACCTTACGAAAAATGCTTTTTTGGCCCGTTCGCCAAAAGTGCCGGAACGACAGGTCCGGACCTTACGAAAATTAAATTTTTTGCGGGGTCGACAAAAATTCATGTCCGGACCTTACGAAAAATGCTTTTTTGGCCCGTTCGCGGGGTCGACAAAAATGACAAAAATTCATGTCCGGACCTTACGAAAAATGCTTTTTTGACCGGTTCGCCAAAAGTGCCGGAACGACAGGTCCGGACCTTACGAAAATTAAATTTTTTGCGGGGTCGACAAAAATTCATGTCCGGACCTTACGAAAAATGCTTTTTTGGCCCGTTCGCCAAAAGTGCCGGAACGACAGGTCCGGACCTTACGAAAATTAAATTTTTTGCGGGGTCGACAAAAATTCATGTCCGGACCTTACGAAAAATGCTTTTTTGGCCCGTTCGCCAAAAGTGCCGGAACGACAGGTCCGGACCTTACGAAAATTTAATTTTTTGCGGGGTCGACAAAAATTCATGTCCGGACCTTACGAAAAATGCTTTTTTGGCCCGTTCGCCAAAAGTGCCGGAACGACAGGTCCGGACCTTAAGAAAATTTCATTTTTTGCGGGGTCGACAAAAATGACAAAAATTCATGTCCGGACCTTACGAAAAATGCTTTTTTGGCCCGTTCGCCAAAAGTGCCGGAACGACAGGTCCGGACCTTAAGAAAATTTCATTTTTTGCGGGGTCGACAAAAATGACAAAAATTCATGTCCGGACCTTACGAAGAATGCTTTTTTGGCCGTTTCGCCAAAAGTGCCGGAACGACAGGTCCGGACCTTACGAAAATTAAATTTTTTGCGGGGTCGACAAAAATTCATGTCCGGACCTTACGAAAAATGCTTTTTTGGCCCGTTCGCCAAAAGTGCCGGAACGACAGGTCCGGACCTTAAGAAAATTTCATTTTTTGCGGGGTCGACAAAAATGACAAAAATTCATGTGCGGACCTTACGAAGAATGCTTTTTTGGCCGGTTCGCCAAAAGTGCTGGAACGACAGGTCCGGACCTTAAGAAAATTTCATTTTTTGCGGGGTCGACAAAAATGACAAAAATTCATGTCCGGACCTTACGAAAAATGCTTTTTTGGCCCGTTCGCCAAAAGTGCCGGAACGACAGGTCCGGACCTTAAGAAAATTTCATTTTTTGCGGGGTCGACAAAAATGACAAAAATTCATGTCCGGACCTTACGAAAAATGCTTTTTTGGCCCGTTCGCCAAAAGTGCCGGAACGACAGGTCCGGACCTTAAGAAAATTTCATTTTTCGCGGGGTCGACAAAAATGACAAAAATTCATGTCCGGACCTTACGAAAAATGCTTTTTTGGCCCGTTCGCCAAAAGTGCCGGAACGACAGGTCCGGACCTTAAGAAAATTTCATTTTTTGCGGGGTCGACAAAAATGACAAAAATTCATGTCCGGACCTTACGAAAAATGCTTTTTTGGCCCGTTCGCCAAAAGTGCCGGAACGACAGGTCCGGACCTTATGAAAATTTCATTTTTTGCGGGGTAGACAAAAATGACAAAAATTCATGTCCGGACCTTACGAAGAATGCTTTTTTGGCCGTTTCGCCAAAAGTGCCGGAACGACAGGTCCGGACCTTACGAAAATTAAATTTTTTGCGGGGTCGACAAAAATTCATGTCCGGACCTTACGAAAAATGCTTTTTTGGCCCGTTCGCCAAAAGTGCCGGAACGACAGGTCCGGACCTTACGAAAATTTCATTTTTCGCGGGGTCGCCAAAAATTCATGTCCGGACCTTACGAAAAATGCTTTTTTGGCCGGTTCGCCAAAAGTGCCGGAACGACAGGTCCGGACCTTAAGAAAATTTAATTTTTTGCGGGGTCGACAAAAATGACAAAAATTCATGTCCGGACCTTACGAAAAATGCTTTTTTGGCCCGTTCGCCAAAAGTGCCGGAACGACAGGTCCGGACCTTACGAAAATTAAATTTTTTGCGGGGTCGACAAAAATTCATGTCCGGACCTTACGAAAAATGCTTTTTTGGCCCGTTCGCGGGGTCGACAAAAATGACAAAAATTCATGTCCGGACCTTACGAAAAATGCTTTTTTGACCGGTTCGCCAAAAGTGCCGGAACGACAGGTCCGGACCTTACGAAAATTTAATTTTTTGCGGGGTCGACAAAAATTCATGTCCGGACCTTACGAAAAATGCTTTTTTGGCCCGTTCGCCAAAAGTGCCGGAACGACAGGTCCGGACCTTAAGAAAATTTCATTTTTTGCGGGGTCGACAAAAATGACAAAAATTCATGTCCGGACCTTACGAAAAATGCTTTTTTGGCCCGTTCGCCAAAAGTGCCGGAACGACAGGTCCGGACCTTAAGAAAATTTCATTTTTTGCGGGGTCGACAAAAATGACAAAAATTCATGTCCGGACCTTACGAAGAATGCTTTTTTGGCCGTTTCGCCAAAAGTGCCGGAACGACAGGTCCGGACCTTACGAAAATTAAATTTTTTGCGGGGTCGACAAAAATTCATGTCCGGACCTTAGGAAAAATGCTTTTTTGGCCCGTTCGCCAAAAGTGCCGGAACGACAGGTCCGGACCTTACGAAAATTTCATTTTTCGCGGGGTCGACAAAAATGACAAAAATTCATGTCCGGACCTTACGAAAAATGCTTTTTTGGCCGGTTCGCCAAAAGTGCCGGAACGACAGGTCCGGACCTTAAGAAAATTTAATTTTTTGCGGGGTCGACAAAAATGACAAAAATTCATGTCCGGACCTTACGAAAAATGCTTTTTTGGCCCGTTCGCCAAAAGTGCCGGAACGACAGGTCCGGACCTTACGAAAATTTCATTTTTCGCGGGGTCGACAAAAATGACAAAAATTCATGTCCGGACCTTACGAAAAATGCTTTTTTGGCCGGTTCGCCAAAAGTGCCGGAACGACAGGTCCGGACCTTACGAAAATTTAATTTTTTGCGGGGTCGACAAAAATTCATGTCCGGACCTTACGAAAAATGCTTTTTTGGCCCGTTCGCCAAAAGTGCCGGAACGACAGGTCCGGACCTTAAGAAAATTTCATTTTTTGCGGGGTCGACAAAAATGACAAAAATTCATGTCCGGACCTTACGAAAAATGCTTTTTTGGCCCGTTCGCCAAAAGTGCCGGAACGACAGGTCCGGACCTTAAGAAAATTTCATTTTTTGCGGGGTCGACAAAAATGACAAAAATTCATGTCCGGACCTTACGAAAAATGCTTTTTTGGCCCGTTCGCCAAAAGTGCCGGAACGACAGGTCCGGACCTTACGAAAATTAAATTTTTTGCGGGGTCGACAAAAATTCATGTCCGGACCTTACGAAAAATGCTTTTTTGGCCGGTTCGCCAAAAGTGCCGGAACGACAGGTCCGGACCTGAAGAAAATTTCATTTTTTGCGGGGTCGACAAAAATGACAAAAATTCATGTCCGGACCTTACGAAAAATGCTTTTTTGGCCCGTTCGCCAAAAGTGCCGGAACGACAGGTCCGGACCTTACGAAAATTAAATTTTTTGCGGGGTCGACAAAAATTCATGCCCGGACCTTACGAAAAATGCTTTTTTGGCCCGTTCGCCAAAAGTGCCGGAACGACAGGTCCGGACCTTACGAAAATTAAATTTTTTGCGGGGTCGACAAAAATTCATGTCCGGACCTTACGAAAAATGCTTTTTTGGCCCGTTCGCGGGGTCGACAAAAATGACAAAAATTCATGTCCGGACCTTACGAAAAATGCTTTTTTGACCGGTTCGCCAAAAGTGCCGGAACGACAGGTCCGGACCTTACGAAAATTTAATTTTTTGCGGGGTCGACAAAAATTCATGTCCGGACCTTACGAAAAATGCTTTTTTGGCCCGTTCGCCAAAAGTGCCGGAACGACAGGTCCGGACCTTAAGAAAATTTCATTTTTTGCGGGGTCGACAAAAATGACAAAAATTCATGTCCGGACCTTACGAAAAATGCTTTTTTGGCCCGTTCGCCAAAAGTGCCGGAACGACAGGTCCGGACCTTAAGAAAATTTCATTTTTTGCGGGGTCGACAAAAATGACAAAAATTCATGTCCGGACCTTACGAAGAATGCTTTTTTGGCCGTTTCGCCAAAAGTGCCGGAACGACAGGTCCGGACCTTACGAAAATTTAATTTTTTGCGGGGTCGACAAAAATTCATGTCCGGACCTTACGAAAAATGCTTTTTTGGCCGGTTCGCCAAAAGTGCCGGAACGACAGGTCCGGACCTTAAGAAAATTTCATTTTTTGCGGGGTCGACAAAAATGACAAAAATTCATGTCCGGACCTTACGAAAAATGCTTTTTTGGCCCGTTCGCCAAAAGTGCCGGAACGACAGGTCCGGACCTTACGAAAATTAAATTTTTTGCGGGGTCGACAAAAATTCATGTCCGGACCTTACGAAAAATGCTTTTTTGGCCCGTTCGCCAAAAGTGCCGGAACGACAGGTCCGGACCTTACGAAAATTAAATTTTTTGCGGGGTCGACAAAAATTCATGTCCGGACCTTACGAAAAATGCTTTTTTGGCCCGTTCGCGGGGTCGACAAAAATGACAAAAATTCATGTCCGGACCTTACGAAAAATGCTTTTTTGACCGGTTCGCCAAAAGTGCCGGAACGACAGGTCCGGACCTTACGAAAATTTAATTTTTTGCGGGGTCGACAAAAATTCATGTCCGGACCTTACGAAAAATGCTTTTTTGGCCTGTTCGCCAAAAGTGCCGGAACGACAGGTCCGGACCTTAAGAAAATTTCATTTTTTGCGGGGTCGACAAAAATGACAAAAATTCATGTCCGGGCCTTACGAAGAATGCTTTTTTGGCCGTTTCGCCAAAAGTGCCGGAACGACAGGTCCGGACCTTACGAAAATTAAATTTTTTGCGGGGTCGACAAAAATTCATGTCCGGACCTTACGAAAAATGCTTTTATGGCCCGTTCGCCAAAAGTGCCGGAACGACAGGTCCGGACCTTATGAAAATTTCATTTTTGCTGGGTCGACAAAAATGATAAAAATTCATGTCCGGACCTTACGAAAAATGCTTTTTTGGCCCGTTCGCCAAAAGTGCCGGAACGACAGGTCCGGACCTTAAGAAAATTTCATTTTTTGCGGGGTCGACAAAAATGACAAAAATTCATGTGCGGACCTTACGAAGAATGCTTTTTTGGCCGGTTCGCCAAAAGTGCTGGAACGACAGGTCCGGACCTTAAGAAAATTTCATTTTTTGCGGGGTCGACAAAAATGACAAAAATTCATGTCCGGACCTTACGAAGAATGCTTTTTTGGCCGTTTCGCCAAAAGTGCCGGAACGACAGGTCCGGACCTTACGAAAATTTAATTTTTTGCGGGGTCGACAAAAATTCATGTCCGGACCTTACGAAAAATGCTTTTTTGGCCCGTTCGCCAAAAGTGCCGGAACGACAGGTCCGGACCTTAAGAAAATTTCATTTTTTGCGGGGTCGACAAAAATGACAAAAATTCATGTCCGGACCTTACGAAAAATGCTTTTTTGGCCCGTTCGCCAAAAGTGCCGGAACGACAGGTCCGGACCTTAAGAAAATTTCATTTTTTGCGGGGTCGACAAAAATGACAAAAATTCATGTCCGGACCTTACGAAAAATGCTTTTTTGGCCCGTTCGCCAAAAGTGCCGGAACGACAGGTCCGGACCTTAAGAAAATTTCATTTTTTGCGGGGTCGACAAAAATGACAAAAATTCATGTCCGGACCTTACGAAGAATGCTTTTTTGGCCGTTTCGCCAAAAGTGCCGGAACGACAGGTCCGGACCTTAAGAAAATTTCATTTTTCGCGGGGTCGACAAAAATGACAAAAATTCATGTCCGGACCTTACGAAAAATGCTTTTTTGGCCCGTTCGCCAAAAGTGCCGGAACGACAGGTCCGGACCTTAAGAAAATTTCATTTTTTGCGGGGTCGACAAAAATGACAAAAATTCATGTCCGGACCTTACGAAAAATGCTTTTATGGCCCGTTCGCCAAAAGTGCCGGAACGACAGGTCCGGACCTTATGAAAATTTCATTTTTTGCGGGGTAGACAAAAATGACAAAAATTCATGTCCGGACCTTACGAAGAATGCTTTTTTGGCCGTTTCGCCAAAAGTGCCGGAACGACAGGTCCGGACCTTACGAAAATTAAATTTTTTGCGGGGTCGACAAAAATTCATGTCCGGACCTTACGAAAAATGCTTTTTTGGCCCGTTCGCCAAAAGTGCCGGAACGACAGGTCCGGACCTTACGAAAATTAAATTTTTTGCGGGGTCGACAAAAATTCATGTCCGGACCTTACGAAAAATGCTTTTTTGGCCCGTTCGCCAAAAGTGCCGGAACGACAGGTCCGGACCTTACGAAAATTAAATTTTTTGCGGGGTCGACAAAAATTCATGTCCGGACCTTACGAAAAATGCTTTTTTGGCCCGTTCGCGGGGTCGACAAAAATGACAAAAATTCATGTCCGGACCTTACGAAAAATGCTTTTTTGACCGGTTCGCCAAAAGTGCCGGAACGACAGGTCCGGACCTTACGAAAATTAAATTTTTTGCGGGGTCGACAAAAATTCATGTCCGGACCTTACGAAAAATGCTTTTTTGGCCCGTTCGCCAAAAGTGCCGGAACGACAGGTCCGGACCTTACGAAAATTAAATTTTTTGCGGGGTCGACAAAAATTCATGTCCGGACCTTACGAAAAATGCTTTTTTGGCCCGTTCGCGGGGTCGACAAAAATGACAAAAATTCATGTCCGGACCTTACGAAAAATGCTTTTTTGACCGGTTCGCCAAAAGTGCCGGAACGACAGGTCCGGACCTTACGAAAATTTAATTTTTTGCGGGGTCGACAAAAATTCATGTCCGGACCTTACGAAAAATGCTTTTTTGGCCCGTTCGCCAAAAGTGCCGGAACGACAGGTCCGGACCTTAAGAAAATTTCATTTTTTGCGGGGTCGACAAAAATGACAAAAATTCATGTCCGGACCTTACGAAAAATGCTTTTTTGGCCCGTTCGCCAAAAGTGCCGGAACGACAGGTCCGGACCTTAAGAAAATTTCATTTTTTGCGGGGTCGACAAAAATGACAAAAATTCATGTCCGGACCTTACGAAGAATGCTTTTTTGGCCGTTTCGCCAAAAGTGCCGGAACGACAGGTCCGGACCTTACGAAAATTAAATTTTTTGCGGGGTCGACAAAAATTCATGTCCGGACCTTAGGAAAAATGCTTTTTTGGCCCGTTCGCCAAAAGTGCCGGAACGACAGGTCCGGACCTTGCGAAAATTTCATTTTTCGCGGGGTCGACAAAAATGACAAAAATTCATGTCCGGACCTTACGAAAAATGCTTTTTTGGCCGGTTCGCCAAAAGTGCCGGAACGACAGGTCCGGACCTTAAGAAAATTTAATTTTTTGCGGGGTCGACAAAAATGACAAAAATTCATGTCCGGACCTTACGAAAAATGCTTTTTTGGCCCGTTCGCCAAAAGTGCCGGAACGACAGGTCCGGACCTTACGAAAATTTCATTTTTCGCGGGGTCGACAAAAATGACAAAAATTCATGTCCGGACCTTACGAAAAATGCTTTTTTGACCGGTTCGCCAAAAGTGCCGGAACGACAGGTCCGGACCTTACGAAAATTTAATTTTTTGCGGGGTCGACAAAAATTCATGTCCGGACCTTACGAAAAATGCTTTTTTGGCCCGTTCGCCAAAAGTGCCGGAACGACAGGTCCGGACCTTAAGAAAATTTCATTTTTTGCGGGGTCGACAAAAATGACAAAAATTCATGTCTGAACCTTACGAAAAATGCTTTTTTGGCCCGTTCGCCAAAAGTGCCGGAACGACAGGTCCGGACCTTAAGAAAATTTCATTTTTTGCGGGGTCGACAAAAATGACAAAAATTCATGTCCGGACCTTACGAAAAATGCTTTTTTGGCCCGTTCGCCAAAAGTGCCGGAACGACAGGTCCGGACCTTACGAAAATTAAATTTTTTGCGGGGTCGACAAAAATTCATGTCCGGACCTTACGAAAAATGCTTTTTTGGCCGGTTCGCCAAAAGTGCCGGAACGACAGGTCCGGACCTGAAGAAAATTTCATTTTTTGCGGGGTCGACAAAAATGACAAAAATTCATGTCCGGACCTTACGAAAAATGCTTTTTTGGCCCGTTCGCCAAAAGTGCCGGAACGACAGGTCCGGACCTTACGAAAATTAAATTTTTTGCGGGGTCGACAAAAATTCATGCCCGGACCTTACGAAAAATGCTTTTTTGGCCCGTTCGCCAAAAGTGCCGGAACGACAGGTCCGGACCTTACGAAAATTAAATTTTTTGCGGGGTCGACAAAAATTCATGTCCGGACCTTACGAAAAATGCTTTTTTGGCCCGTTCGCGGGGTCGACAAAAATGACAAAAATTCATGTCCGGACCTTACGAAAAATGCTTTTTTGACCGGTTCGCCAAAAGTGCCGGAACGACAGGTCCGGACCTTACGAAAATTTAATTTTTTGCGGGGTCGACAAAAATTCATGTCCGGACCTTACGAAAAATGCTTTTTTGGCCCGTTCGCCAAAAGTGCCGGAACGACAGGTCCGGACCTTAAGAAAATTTCATTTTTTGCGGGGTCGACAAAAATGACAAAAATTCATGTCCGGACCTTACGAAAAATGCTTTTTTGGCCCGTTCGCCAAAAGTGCCGGAACGACAGGTCCGGACCTTAAGAAAATTTCATTTTTTGCGGGGTCGACAAAAATGACAAAAATTCATGTCCGGACCTTACGAAGAATGCTTTTTTGGCCGTTTCGCCAAAAGTGCCGGAACGACAGGTCCGGACCTTACGAAAATTTAATTTTTTGCGGGGTCGACAAAAATTCATGTCCGGACCTTACGAAAAATGCTTTTTTGGCCGGTTCGCCAAAAGTGCCGGAACGACAGGTCCGGACCTTAAGAAAATTTCATTTTTTGCGGGGTCGACAAAAATGACAAAAATTCATGTCCGGACCTTACGAAAAATGCTTTTTTGGCCCGTTCGCCAAAAGTGCCGGAACGACAGGTCCGGACCTTACGAAAATTAAATTTTTTGCGGGGTCGACAAAAATTCATGTCCGGACCTTACGAAAAATGCTTTTTTGGCCCGTTCGCCAAAAGTGCCGGAACGACAGGTCCGGACCTTACGAAAATTAAATTTTTTGCGGGGTCGACAAAAATTCATGTCCGGACCTTACGAAAAATGCTTTTTTGGCCCGTTCGCGGGGTCGACAAAAATGACAAAAATTCATGTCCGGACCTTACGAAAAATGCTTTTTTGACCGGTTCGCCAAAAGTGCCGGAACGACAGGTCCGGACCTTACGAAAATTTAATTTTTTGCGGGGTCGACAAAAATTCATGTCCGGACCTTACGAAAAATGCTTTTTTGGCCTGTTCGCCAAAACTGCCGGAACGACAGGTCCGGACCTTAAGAAAATTTCATTTTTTGCGGGGTCGACAAAAATGACAAAAATTCATGTCCGGACCTTACGAAGAATGCTTTTTTGGCCGTTTCGCCAAAAGTGCCGGAACGACAGGTCCGGACCTTACGAAAATTAAATTTTTTGCGGGGTCGACAAAAATTCATGTCCGGACCTTAGGAAAAATGCTTTTATGGCCCGTTCGCCAAAAGTGCCGGAACGACAGGTCCGGACCTTAAGAAAATTTCATTTTTCGCGGGGTCGACAAAAATGATAAAAATTCATGTCCAGACCTTACGAGAAATGCTTTTTTGGCCCGTTCGCTAAAAGTGCCGGAACGACAGGTCCGGACCTTAAGAAAATTTCATTTTTTGCGGGGTCGACAAAAATGACAAAAATTCATGTGCGGACCTTACGAAGAATGCTTTTTTGGCCGGTTCGCCAAAAGTGCTGGAACGACAGGTCCAGACCTTAAGAAAATTTCATTTTTTGCGGGGTCGACAAAAATGACAAAAATTCATGTCCGGACCTTACGAAGAATGCTTTTTTGGCCGTTTCGCCAAAAGTGCCGGAACGACAGGTCCGGACCTTACGAAAATTTAATTTTTTGCGGGGTCGAGAAAAATTCATGTCCGGACCTTACGAAAAATGCTTTTTTGGCCCGTTCGCCAAAAGTGCCGGAACGACAGGTCCGGACCTTAAGAAAATTTCATTTTTTGCGGGGTCGACAAAAATGACAAAAATTCTTGTCCGGACCTTACGAAAAATGCTTTTTTGGCCCGTTCGCCAAAAGTGCCGGAACGACAGGTCCGGACCTTAAGAAAATTTCATTTTTTGCGGGGTCGACAAAAATGACAAAAATTCATGTCCGGACCTTACGAAAAATGCTTTTTTGGCCCGTTCGCCAAAAGTGCCGGAACGACAGGTCCGGACCTTACGAAAATTAAATTTTTTGCGGGGTCGACAAAAATTCATGTCCGGACCTTACGAAAAATGCTTTTTTGGCCCGTTCGCCAAAAGTGCCGGAACGACAGGTCCGGACCTTATGAAAATTTCATTTTTTGCGGGGTCGACAAAAATGACAAAAATTCATGTGCGGACCTTACGAAGAATGCTTTTTTGGCCGGTTCGCCAAAAGTGCTGGAACGACAGGTCCGGACCTTACGAAAATTTCATTTTTCGCGGGGTCGACAAAAATGACAAAAATTCATGTCCGGACCTTACGAAAAATGCTTTTTTGGCCCGTTCGCCAAAAGTGCCGGAACGACAGGTCCGGACCTTACGAAAATTTAATTTTTTGCGGGGTCGACAAAAATTCATGTCCGGACCTTACGAAAAATGCTTTTTTGGCCGGTTCGCCAAAAGTGCCGGAACGACAGGTCCGGACCTTAAGAAAATTTCATTTTTTGCGGGGTCGACAAAAATGACAAAAATTCATGTCCGGACCTTACGAAAAATGCTTTTTTGGCCCGTTCGCCAAAAGTGCCGGAACGACAGGTCCGGACCTTACGAAAATTAAATTTTTTGCGGGGTCGACAAAAATTCATGTCCAGACCTTACGAAAAATGCTTTTTTGGCCCGTTCGCGGGGTCGACAAAAATGACAAAAATTCATGTCCGGACCTTACGAAAAATGCTTTTTTGACCGGTTCGCCAAAAGTGCCGGAACGACAGGTCCGGACCTTAAGAAAATTTCATTTTTTGCGGGGTCGACAAAAATGACAAAAATTCATGTCCGGACCTTACGAAAAATGCTTTTTTGACCGGTTCGCCAAAAGTGCCGGAACGACAGGTCCGGACCTTATGAAAATTTCATTTTTTGCGGGGTCGACAAAAATGACAAAAATTCATGTCCGGACCTTACGAAGAATGCTTTTTTGGCCAGTTCGCCAAAAGTGCTGGAACGACAGGTCCGGACCTTATGAAAATTTCATTTTTTGCGGGGTCGACAAAAATGACAAAAATTCCTGTCCGGACCTTACGAAGAATGCTTTTTTGGCCAGTTCGCCAAAAGTGCTGGAACGACAGGTCCGGACCTTATGAAAATTTCATTTTTTGCGGGGCCGACAAAGATGACAAAAATTCATGTCCGGACCTTACGAAAAATGCTTTTTTGACCGGTTCGCCAAAAGTGCCGGAACGACAGGTCCGGACCTTACGAAAATTTCATTTTTCGCGGGGTCGACAAAAATGCCAAAAATTCATGTCCGGACCTTACGAAGAATGCTTTTTTGACCGGTTCGCCAAAAGTGCTGGAACGACAGGTCCGGACCTTACTAAAATTCCATTTTTCGCGGGGTCGACAAAAATGACAAAAATTCATGTCCGGACCTTACGAAAAATGCTTTTTTGGCCGGTTCGCCAAAAGTGCCGGAACGACAGGTCCGGACCTTACGAAAATTTCATTTTTTGCGGGGTCGACAAAAATTCATGTCCGGACCTTACGAAAAATGCTTTTTTGGCCCGTTCGCCAAAAGTGCCGGAACGACAGGTCCGGACCTTAAGAAAATTTCATTTTTTGCGGGGTCGACAAAAATGACAAAAATTCATGTCCGGACCTTACGAAAAATGCTTTTTTGACCGGTTCGCCAAAAGTGCCGGAACGACAGGTCCGGACCTTAAGAAAATTTCATTTTTTGCGGGGTCGACAAAAATGACAAAAATTCATGTCCGGACCTTACGAAAAATGCTTTTTTGGCCGGTTCGCCAAAAGTGCCGGAACGACAGGTCCGGACCTTATGAAAATTTCATTTTTTGCGGGGTCGACAAAAATGACAAAAATTCATGTCCGGACCTTACGAAGAATGCTTTTTTGGCCGGTTCGCCAAAAGTGCCGGAACGACAGGTCCGGACCTTACGAAAATTTCATTTTTCGCGGGGTCGACAAAAATGACAAAAATTCATGTCCGGACCTTACGAAAAATGCTTTTTTGGCCCGTTCGCCAGAAGTGCCGGAACGACAGGCCCGGACCTTACGAAAATTTCATTTTTTGCGGGGTCGACAAAAATGACAAAAATTCATGTCCGGACCTTACGAAAAATGCTTTTTTGGCCGGTTCGCCAAAAGTGCCGGAACGACAGGTCCGGACCTTATGAAAATTTCATTTTTTGCGGGGTCGACAAAAATGACAAAAATTCATGTCCGGACCTTACGAAAAATGCTTTTTTGGCCGGTTCGCCAAAAGTGCCGGAACGACAGGTCCGGACCTTATGAAAATTTCATTTTTCGCGGGGTCGACAAAAATGACAAAAATTCATGTCCGGACCTTACGAAAAATGCTTTTTTGGCCCGTTCGCCAAAAGTGCCGGAACGACAGGTCCGGACCTTAAGAAAATTTCATTTTTTGCGGGGTAGACAAAAATGACAAAAATTCATGTCCGGACCCTACGAAAAATGCTTTTTTGGCCCGTTCGCCAAAAGTGCCGGAACGACAGGTCCGAACCTTACGAAAATTTAATTTTTTGCGGGGTCGACTAAAATTCATGTCCGGACATTACGAAAAATGCTTTTTTGGCCCGTTCGCCAAAAGTGCCGGAACGACAGGTCCGGACCTTATGAAAATTTCATTTTTTGCGGGGTCGACAAAAATGACAAAAATTCATGTCCGGACCTTACGAAGAATGCTTCTTTGGCCGTTTCGCCAAAAGTGCCGGAACGACAGGTCCGGACCTTACGAAAATTAAATTTTTTGCGGGGTCGACAAAAATTCATGTCCGGACCTTACGAAAAATGCTTTTTTGGCCCGTTCGCCAAAAGTGCCGGAACGACAGGTCCGGACCTTACGAAAATTTCATTTTTTGCGGGGTCGACAAAAATTCATGTCCGGACCTTACGAAAAATGCTTTTTTGGCCCGTTCGCCAAAAGTGCCGGAACGACAGGTCCGGACCTTAAGAAAATTTCATTTTTTGCGGGGTCGACAAAAATGACAAAAATTCATGTCCGGACCTTACGAAAAATGCTTTTTTGACCGGTTCGCCAAAAGTGCCGGAACGACAGGTCCGGACCTTATGAAAATGGGGTCGACAAAAATGACAAAAATTCATGTCCGGACCTTACGAAAAATGCTTTTTTGGCCGGTTCGCCAAAAGTGCTGGAACGACAGGTCCGGACCTTATGAAAATTTCATTTTTTGCGGGATCGACAAAAATTCATGTCCGGACCTTACGAAAAATGCTTTTTTGGCCGGTTCGCCAAAAGTGCTGGAACGACAGGTCCGGACCTTACGAAAATTTCATTTTTCGCGGGGTCGACAAAAATGACAAAAATTCATGTCCGGACCTTACGAAAAATGCTTTTTTGGCCGGTTCGCCAAAAGTGCCGGAACGACAGGTCCAGACCTTATGAAAATTTCATTTTTTGCGGGGTCGACAAAAATGACAAAAATTCATGTCCGGACCTTACGAAAAATGCTTTTTTGACCTGTCGTTCCGGCAGTTTTGGCGAATCGGTCAGAAAAGCATTTTTCGTAAAGTCCGGACATGAATTTTTGTCATTTTTGTCGACCCCGCAAAAAATGAAATTTTCTTAAGGTCCGGACCTGTCGTTCCGGCATTTTTGGCGAACCGGCCAAAAAAGCATTTTTCGTAAGGTCCGGACATGAATTTTTGGCATTTTTGTCGACCCCGCAAAAAATGAAATTTTCTTAAGGTCCGGACCTGTCGTTCCGGCACTTTTGGCGAACGGGCCAAAAAAGCATTTTTCGTAAGGTCCGGACATGAATTTTTGTCATTTTTGTCGACCCCGCGAAAAATGAAATTTTCGTAAGGTCCGGACCTGTCGTTCCAGCACTTCTGGCGAACCGGCCAAAAAAGCATTCTTCGTAAGGTCCGGACATGAATTTTTGTCATTTTTGTCGACCCCGCAAAAAATGAAATTTTCATAAGGTCCGGACCTGTCGTTCCGGCACTTTTGGCGAACCGGTCAAAAAAGCATTTTTCGTAAGGTCGGGACATGAATTTTTGTCATTTTTGTCGACCCCGCAAAAAATGAAATTTGCTTAAGGTCGGGACCTGTCGTTCCGGCACTTTTGGCGAACGGGCCAAAAAAGCATTTTTCGTAAGGTCCGGACATGAATTTTTGTCGACCCCGCAAAAAATGAAATTTTCGTAAGGTCCGGACCTGTCGTTCCGGCACTTTTGGCGAACCGGTCAAAAAAGCATTTTTCGTAAGGTCCGGACATGAATTTTTGTCATTTTTGTCGACCCCGCAAAAAATGAAATTTTCATAAGGTCCGGACCTGTCGTTCCGGCACTTTTGGCGAACCGGCCAAAAAAGCATTTTTCGTAAGGTCCGGACATGAATTTTTGGCATTTTTGTCGACCCCGCAAAAAATGAAATTTTCTTAAGGTCCGGACCTGTCGTTCCGGCACTTTTGGCGAAACGGCCAAAAAAGCATTTTTCGTAAGGTCCGGACATGAATTTTTGTCGACCCCGCAAAAAATGAAATTTTCGTAAGGTCCGGACCTGTCGTTCCGGCACTTTTGGCGAACCGGCCAAAAAAAGCATTTTTCGTAAGGCCCGGACATGAATTTTTGGCATTTTTGTCGACCCCGCAAAAAAGAAATTTTCTTAAGGTCCGGACCTGTCGTTCCGGCACTTTTGGCGAACGGGCCAAAAAAGCATTTTTCGTAAGGTCCGGACATGAATTTTTGTCATTTTTGTCGACCCCGCAAAAAATGAAATTTTCATAAGGTCCGGACCTGTCGTTCCGGCACTTTTGGCGAAACGGCCAAAAAAGCATTTTTCGTAAGGTCCGGACATGAATTTTTGTCGACCCCGCAAAAAATGAAATTTTCGTAAGGTCCGGACCTGTCGTTCCGGCACTTTTGGCGAACCGGCCAAAAAAAGCATTTTTCGTAAGGCCCGGACATGAATTTTTGGCATTTTTGTCGACCCCGCAAAAAATGAAATTTTCTTAAGGTCCGGACCTGTCGTTCCGGCACTTTTGGCGAACGGGCCAAAAAAGCATTTTTCGTAAGGTCCGGACATGAATTTTTGTCATTTTTGTCGACCCCGCAAAAAATGAAATTTTCATAAGGTCCGGACCTGTCGTTCCGGCACTTTTGGCGAACCGGCCAAAAAAGCATTTTTCGTAAGGTCCGGACATGAATTTTTGGCATTTTTGTCGACCCCGCAAAAAATGAAATTTTCTTAAGGTCCGGACCTGTCGTTCCGGCACTTTTGGCGAAACGGCCAAAAAAGCATTTTTCGTAAGGTCCGGACATGAATTTTTGTCGACCCCGCAAAAAATGAAATTTTCGTAAGGTCCGGACCTGTCGTTCCGGCACTTTTGGCGAACGGGCCAAAAAAGCATTTTTCGTAAGGTCCGGACATGAATTTTTGTCATTTTTGTCGACCCCGCGAAAAATGAAATTTTCGTAAGGTCCGGACCTGTCGTTCCGGCACTTTTGGCGAACCGGCCAAAAAAGCATTTTTCGTAAGGTCCGGACATGAATTTTTGTCATTTTTGTCGACCCCGCAAAAAATGAAATTTTCATAAGGTCCGGACCTGTCGTTCCGGCACTTTTGGCGAACCGGCCAAAAAAGCATTTTTCGTAAGGTCCGGACATGAATTTTTGTCATTTTTGTCGACCCCGCAAAAAATGAAATTTTCTTAAGGTCCGGACCTGTCGTTCCGGCACTTTTGGCGAACCGGTCAAAAAAGCATTTTTCGTAAGGTCCGGACATGAATTTTTGTCATTTTTGTCGACCCCGCAAAAAATGAAATTTTCTTAAGGTCCGGACCTGTCGTTCCGGCACTTTTGGCGAACGGGCCAAAAAAGCATTTTTCGTAAGGTCCGGACATGAATTTTTGTTGTCGACCCCGCAAAAAATGAAATTTTCGTAAGGTCCGGACCTGTCGTTCCGGCACTTTTGGCGAACGGCCAAAAAAGCATTCTTCGTAAGGTCCGGACATGAATTTTTGTCATTTTTGTCGACCCCGCAAAAAATGAAATTTTCTTAAGGTCCGGACCTGTCGTTCCGGCACTTTTGGCGAACGGGCCAAAAAAGCATTTTTCGTAAGGTCCGGACATGAATTTTTGTCATTTTTGTCGACCCCGCAAAAAATGAAATTTTCATAAGGTCCGGACCTGTCGTTCCGGCACTTTTGGCGAACCGGCCAAAAAAGCATTTTTCGTATGGTCCGGACATGAATTTTTTGCGACCCCGCGAAAAATGAAGTTTTCGTAAGGTCCGGACCTGTCGTTCCAGCACTTTTGGCGAACCGGCCAAAAAAGCATTCTTCGTAAGGTCCGGACATGAATTTTTGTCATTTTGTCGACCCCGCAAAAAATGAAATTTTCGTAAGGTCCGGACCTGTCGTTCCGGCACTTTTGGCGAACCGGTCAAAAAAGCATTTTTCGTAAGGTCCGGACATGAATTTTTGTCATTTTTGTCGACCCCGCAAAAAATGAAATTTTCTTAAGGTCCGGACCTGTCGTTCCGGCACTTTTGGCGAACGGGCCAAAAAAGCATTTTTCGTAAGGTCCGGACATGAATTTTTGTCATTTTTGTCGACCCGCAAAAAATGAAATTTTCTTAAGGTCCGGACCTGTCGTTCCGGCACTTTTGGCGAACGGGCCAAAAAAGCATTTTTCGTAAGGTCCGGACATGAATTTTTGTCGACCCCGCAAAAAATGAAATTTTCGTAAGGTCCGGACCTGTCGTTCCGGCACTTTTGGCGAACCGGCCAAAAAAGCATTCTTCGTAAGGTCCGGACATGAATTTTGTCATTTTTGTCGACCCCGCAAAAAATGAAATTTTCATAAGGTCCGGACCTGTCGTTCCGGCACTTTTGGCGAACCGGCCAAAAAAGCATTTTTCGTAAGGTCCGGACATGAATTTTTGGCATTTTTGTCGACCCCGCAAAAAATGAAATTTTCTTAAGGTCCGGACCTGTCGTTCCGGCACTTTTGGCGAACGGGCCAAAAAAGCATTTTTCGTAAGGTCCGGACATGAATTTTTGTCATTTTTGTCGACCCCGCGAAAAATGAAATTTTCGTAAGGTCCGGACCTGTCGTTCCAGCACTTTTGGCGAACCGGCCAAAAAAGCATTCTTCGTAAGGTCCGGACATGAATTTTTGTCATTTTTGTCGACCCCGCAAAAAATGAAATTTTCATAAGGTCCGGACCTGTCGTTCCGGCACTTTTGGCGAACCGGTCAAAAAAGCATTTTTCGTAAGGTCCGGACATGAATTTTTGTCATTTTTGTCGACCCCGCAAAAAATGAAATTTTCTTAAGGTCCGGACCTGTCGTTCCGGCACTTTTGGCGAACGGGCCAAAAAAGCATTTTTCGTAAGGTCCGGACCTGTCGTTCCGGCACTTTTGGCGAACCGGTCAAAAAAGCATTTTTCGTAAGGTCCGGACATGAATTTTTGTCATTTTTGTCGACCCCGCAAAAAATGAAATTTTCTTAAGGTCCGGACCTGTCGTTCCGGCACTTTTGGCGAACGGGCCAAAAAAGCATTTTTCGTAAGGTCCGGACATGAATTTTTGTCGACCCCGCAAAAAATGAAATTTTCGTAAGGTCCGGACCTGTCGTTCCGGCACTTTTGGCGAAACGGCCAAAAAATCATTCTTCGTAAGGTCCGGACATGAATTTTTGTCATTTTTGTCGACCCCGCAAAAAATGAAATTTTCTTAAGGTCCGGACCTGTCGTTCCGGCACTTTTGGCGAACGGGCCAAAAAAGCATTTTTCGTAAGGTCTGGACCTGAATTTTTGTCATTTTTGTCGACCCCGCAAAAAATGAAATTTTCATAAGGTCCGGACCTGTCGTTCCGGCACTTTTGGCGAACCGGCCAAAAAAGCATTTTTCGTATGGTCCGGACATGAATTTTTTGCGACCCCGCGAAAAATGAAGTTTTCGTAAGGTCCGGACTTGTCGTTCCAGCGCTTTTGGCGAACCGGCCAAAAAAGCATTCTTCGTAAGGTCCGGACATGAATTTTTGTCATTTTTGTCGACCCCGCAAAAAATGAAATTTTCATAAGGTCCGGACCTGTCGTTCCGGCACTTTTGGCGAACCGGTCAAAAAAGCATTTTTCGTAAGGTCCGAACATGAATTTTTGTCATTTTTGTCGACCCCGCAAAAAATGAAATTTTCTTAAGTTCCGGACCTGTCGTTCCGGCACTTTTGGCGAACGGGCCAAAAAAGCATTTTTCGTAAGGTCCGGACATGAATTTTTGTCATTTTTGTCGATCCCGCAAAAAATGAAATTTTCTTAAGGTCCGGACCTGTCGTTCCGGCACTTTTGGCGAACGGGCCAAAAAAGCATTTTTCGTAAGGTCCGGACATGAATTTTTGTCGACCCCGCAAAAAATGAAATTTTCGTAAGGTCCGGACCTGTCGTTCCAGCACTTTTGGCGAACCGGCCAAAAAAGCATTCTTCGTAAGGTCCGGACATGAATTTTTGTCATTTTTGTCGACCCCGCAAAAAAAGAAATTTTGATAAGGTCCGGACCTGTCGTTCCGGCACTTTTGGCGAACCGGTCAAAAAAGCATATTTCGTAAGGTCCGGACATGAATTTTTGTCATTTTTGTCGACCCCGCAAAAAATGAAATTTTCATAAGGTCCGGACCTGTCGTTCCGGCACTTTTGGCGAACCGGCCAAAAAAGCATTTTTCGTAAGGTCCGGACATGAATTTTTGTCATTTTTGTCGACCCCGCAAAAAATGAAATTTCTTAAGGTCCGGACCTGTCGTTCCGGCACTTTTGGCGAAACGGCCAAAAAAGCATTCTTCGTAAGGTCCGGACATGAATTTTTGTCATTTTTGTCTACCCCGCAAAAAATTAAATTTTCATAAGGTCCGGACCTGTCGTTCCGGCACTTTTGGCGAACCGGCCAAAAAAGCATTTTTCGTAAGGTCCGGACATGAATTTTTGGCATTTTTGTCGACCCCGCAAAAAATGAAATTTTCTTAAGGTCCGGACCTGTTGTTCCGGCACTTTTGGCGAACGGGCCAAAAATGCATTTTTCGTAAGGTCCGGACATGAATTTTTGTCATTTTTGTCGACCCCGCGAAAAATGAAATTTTCGTAAGGTCCGGACCTGTCGTTCCAGCACTTTTGGCGAACCGGCCAAAAAAGCATTCTTCGTAAGGTCCGGACATGAATTTTTGTCATTTTTGTCGACCCCGCAAAAAATGAAATTTTCATAAGGTCCGGACCTGTCGTTCCGGCACTTTTGGCGAACCGGTCAAAAAAGCATTTTTCGTAAGGTCCGGACATGAATTTTTGTCATTTTTGTCGACCCCGCAAAAAATGAAATTTTCATAAGGTCCGGACCTGTCGTTCCGGCACTTTTGGCGAACCGGTCAAAAAAGCATTTTTCGTAAGGTCCGGACATGAATTTTTGTCATTTTTGTCGACCCCGCAAAAAATGAAATTTTCATAAGGTCCGGACCTGTCGTTCCGGCACTTTTGGCGAACCGGCCAAAAAAGCATTTTTCGTAAGGTCCGGACATGAATTTTGTCATTTTTGTCGACCCCGCAAAAAATGAAATTTTCTTAAGGTCCGGACCTGTCGTTCCGGCACTTTTGGCGAACGGGCCAAAAAAGCATTTTTCGTAAGGTCCGGACATGAATTTTTGTCGACCCCACAAAAAATGAAATTTTCGTAAGGTCCGGACATGAATTTTTGTCATTTTTGTCGACCCCGCAAAAAATGAAATTTTCATAAGGTCCGGACCTGTCGTTCCGGCACTTTTGGCGAACCGGCCAAAAAAGCATTTTTCGTAAGGTCCGGACATGAATTTTTGTCATTTTTGTCGACCCCGCAAAAAATGAAATTTTCATAAGGTCCGGACCTGTCGTTCCGGCACTTTTGGCGAACCGGTCAAAAAAGCATTTTTCGTAAGGTCCGGACATGAATTTTTGTCATTTTTGTCGACCCCGCAAAAAATGAAATTTTCTTAAGGTCCGGACCTGTCGTTCCGGCACTTTTGGCGAACGGACCAAAAAAGCATTTTTCGTAAGGTCCGGACATGAATTTTTGCATTTTTGTCGACCCCGCAAAAAATGAAATTTTCTTAAGGTCCGGACCTGTCGTTCCGGCACTTTTGGCGAACGGGCCAAAAAAGCATTTTTCGTAAGGTCCGGACATGAATTTTTGTCATTTTTGTCGACCCCGCGAAAAATGAAATTTTCGTAAGGTCCGGACCTGTCGTTCCGGCACTTTTGGCGAACCGGCCAAAAAAGCATTTTTCGTAAGGTCCGGACATGAATTTTTGTCATTTTTGTCGACCCCGCAAAAAATGAAATTTTCTTAAGGTCCGGACCTGTCGTTCCGGCACTTTTGGCGAACGGGCCAAAAAAGCATTTTTCGTAAGGTCCGGACATGAATTTTTGTCATTTTTGTCGACCCCGCAAAAAATGAAATTTTCGTAAGGTCCGGACCTGTCGTTCCGGCACTTTTGGCGAAACGGCCAAAAAAGCATTCTTCGTAAGGTCCGGACATGAATTTTTGTCATTTTTGTCGACCCCGCAAAAAATGAAATTTTCATAAGGTCCGGACCTGTCGTTCCGGCACTTTTGGCGAACCGGCCAAAAAAGCATTTTTCGTAAGGTCCGGACATGAATTTTTGTCATTTTTGTCGACCCCGCAAAAAATGAAATTTTCATAAGGTCCGGACCTGTCGTTCCGGCACTTTTGGCGAACCGGCCAAAAAAGCATTTTTCGTAAGGTCCGGACATGAATTTTTGTCATTTTTGTCGACCCCGCAAAAAATGAAATTTTCGTAAGGTCCGGACCTGTCGTTCCGGCACTTTTGGCGAACCGGCCAAAAAAGCATTCTTCGTAAGGTCCGGACATGAATTTTTGTCATTTTTGTCGACCCCGCAAAAAATGAAATTTTCATAAGGTCCGGACCTGTCGTTCCGGCACTTTTGGCGAACCGGCCAAAAAAGCATTTTTCGTAAGGTCCGGACATGAATTTTTGTCATTTTGTCGACCCCGCAAAAAATGAAATTTTCATAAGGTCCGGACCTGTCGTTCCGGCACTTTTGGCGAACCGGCCAAAAAAGCATTTTTCGTAAGGTCCGGACATGAATTTTTGTCATTTTTGTCGACCCCGCAAAAAATGAAATTTTCTTAAGGTCCGGACCTGTCGTTCCGGCACTTTTGGCGAACCGGCCAAAAAAGCATTTTTCGTAAGGTCCGGACATGAATTTTTGTCGACCCCGCAAAAAATGAAATTTTCGTAAGGTCCGGACCTGTCGTTCCGGCACTTTTGGCGAAACGGCCAAAAAAGCATTCTTCGTAAGGTCCGGACATGAATTTTTGTCATTTTTGTCGACCCCGCAAAAAATGAAATTTTCATAAGGTCCGGACCTGTCGTTCCGGCACTTTTGGCGAACGGGCCAAAAAAGCATTTTTCGTAAGGTCCGGACATGAATTTTTGTCATTTTTGTCGACCCCGCAAAAATGAAATTTTCATAAGGTCCGGACCTGTCGTTCCGGCACTTTTGGCGAACCGGCCAAAAAAGCATTTTTCGTAAGGTCCGGACATGAATTTTTGTCATTTTTGTCGACCCCGCAAAAATGAAATTTTCTTAAGGTCCGGACCTGTCGTTCCGGCACTTTTGGCGAACGGGCCAAAAAAGCATTTTTCGTAAGGTCCGGACATGAATTTTTGTCGACCCCGCAAAAAATGAAATTTTCGTAAGGTCCGGACCTGTCGTTCCGGCACTTTTGGCGAAACGGCCAAAAAAGCATTCTTCGTAAGGTCCGGACATGAATTTTTGTCATTTTTGTCGACCCCGCAAAAAATGAAATTTTCATAAGGTCCGGACCTGTCGTTCCGGCACTTTTGGCGAACCGGCCAAAAAAGCATTTTTCGTAAGGTCCGGACATGAATTTTTGTCATTTTTGTCGACCCCGCAAAAAATGAAATTTTCATAAGGTCCGGACCTGTCGTTCCGGCACTTTTGGCGAACGGGCCAAAAAAGCATTTTTCGTAAGGTCCGGACATGAATTTTGTCATTTTGTCGACCCCGCAAAAAATGAAATTTTCGTAAGGTCCGGACCTGTCGTTCCGGCACTTTTGGCGAACCGGCCAAAAAAGCATTCTTCGTAAGGTCCGGACATGAATTTTTGTCATTTTTGTCGACCCCGCAAAAAATGAAATTTTCTTAAGGTCCGGACCTGTCGTTCCGGCACTTTTGGCGAACCGGCCAAAAAAGCATTTTTCGTAAGGTCCGGACATGAATTTTTGTCATTTTTGTCGACCCCGCAAAAAATGAAATTTTCATAAGGTCCGGACCTGTCGTTCCGGCACTTTTGGCGAACGGGCCAAAAAAGCATTTTTCGTAAGGTCCGGACATGAATTTTTGTCATTTTTGTCGACCCCGCGAAAAATGAAATTTTCGTAAGGTCCGGACCTGTCGTTCCGGCACTTTTGGCGAACCGGCCAAAAAAGCATTCTTCGTAAGGTCCGGACATGAATTTTTGTCATTTTTGTCGACCCCGCAAAAATGAAATTTTCATAAGGTCCGGACCTGTCGTTCCGGCACTTTTGGCGAACCGGCCAAAAAAGCATTTTTCGTAAGGTCCGGACATGAATTTTTGTCATTTTTGTCGACCCCGCAAAAAATGAAATTTTCATAAGGTCCGGACCTGTCGTTCCGGCACTTTTGGCGAACCGGCCAAAAAAGCATTTTTCGTAAGGTCCGGACATGAATTTTGTCATTTTTGTCGACCCCGCAAAAAATGAAATTTTCTTAAGGTCCGGACCTGTCGTTCCGGCACTTTTGGCGAACCGGCCAAAAAAGCATTTTTCGTAAGGTCCGGACATGAATTTTTGTCGACCCCGCAAAAAATGAAATTTTCGTAAGGTCCGGACCTGTCGTTCCGGCACTTTTGGCGAAACGGCCAAAAAAGCATTCTTCGTAAGGTCCGGACATGAATTTTTGTCATTTTTGTCGACCCCGCAAAAATGAAATTTTCATAAGGTCCGGACCTGTCGTTCCGGCACTTTTGGCGAACCGGCCAAAAAAGCATTTTTCGTAAGGTCCGGACATGAATTTTTGTCATTTTTGTCGACCCCGCAAAAAATGAAATTTTCATAAGGTCCGGACCTGTCGTTCCGGCACTTTTGGCGAACCGGCCAAAAAAGCATTTTTCGTAAGGTCCGGACATGAATTTTTGTCATTTTGTCGACCCGCAAAAAATGAAATTTTCTTAAGGTCCGGACCTGTCGTTCCGGCACTTTTGGCGAACCGGCCAAAAAAGCATTTTTCGTAAGGTCCGGACATGAATTTTTGTCATTTTTGTCGACCCCGCAAAAAATGAAATTTTCGTAAGGTCCGGACCTGTCGTTCCGGCACTTTTGGCGAACGGCCAAAAAAGCATTTTTCGTAAGGTCCGGACATGAATTTTTGTCATTTTTGTCGACCCCGCAAAAAATGAAATTTTCGTAAGGTCCGGACCTGTCGTTCCGGCACTTTTGGCGAACCGGCCAAAAAAGCATTTTTCGTAAGGTCCGGACATGAATTTTTGTCATTTTTGTCGACCCCGCAAAAAATGAAATTTTCATAAGGTCCGGACCTGTCGTTCCGGCACTTTTGGCGAACCGGCCAAAAAAGCATTTTTCGTAAGGTCCGGACATGAATTTTTGTCATTTTTGTCGACCCGCAAAAAATGAAATTTTCATAAGGTCCGGACCTGTCGTTCCGGCACTTTTGGCGAACCGGCCAAAAAAGCATTTTCGTAAGGTCCGGACATGAATTTTTGTCATTTTTGTCGACCCCGCAAAAAATGAAATTTTCTTAAGGTCCGGACCTGTCGTTCCGGCACTTTTGGCGAACCGGCCAAAAAAGCATTTTTCGTAAGGTCCGGACATGAATTTTGTCATTTTTGTCGACCCCGCAAAAAATGAAATTTTCATAAGGTCCGGACCTGTCGTTCCGGCACTTTTGGCGAACCGGCCAAAAAAGCATTTTTCGTAAGGTCCGGACATGAATTTTTGTCATTTTTGTCGACCCCGCAAAAAATGAAATTTTCTTAAGGTCCGGACCTGTCGTTCCGGCACTTTTGGCGAACGGGCCAAAAAAGCATTTTTCGTAAGGTCCGGACATGAATTTTTGATTTGTCGACCCCGCAAAAAATGAAATTTTCGTAAGGTCCGGACCTGTCGTTCCGGCACTTTTGGCGAAACGGCCAAAAAAGCATTCTTCGTAAGGTCCGGACATGAATTTTTGTCATTTTTGTCGACCCCGCAAAAAATGAAATTTTCATAAGGTCCGGACCTGTCGTTCCGGCACTTTTGGCGAACCGGCCAAAAAAGCATTTTTCGTAAGGTCCGGACATGAATTTTGTCATTTTTGTCGACCCCGCAAAAAATGAAATTTTCTTAAGGTCCGGACCTGTCGTTCCGGCACTTTTGGCGAACGGGCCAAAAAAGCATTTTTCGTAAGGTCCGGACATGAATTTTTGTCGACCCCGCAAAAAATGAAATTTTCTTAAGGTCCGGACCTGTCGTTCCGGCACTTTTGGCGAACGGGCCAAAAAAGCATTTTTCGTAAGGTCCGGACATGAATTTTTGTCATTTTTGTCGACCCCGCAAAAAATGAAATTTTCGTAAGGTCCGGACCTGTCGTTCCGGCACTTTTGGCGAACCGGCCAAAAAAGCATTCTTCGTAAGGTCCGGACATGAATTTTTGTCAGTCGACCCCGCAAAAAATGAAATTTTCATAAGGTCCGGACCTGTCGTTCCGGCACTTTTGGCGAACCGGCCAAAAAAGCATTTTTCGTAAGGTCCGGACATGAATTTTTGTCATTTTTGTCGACCCCGCAAAAAATGAAATTTTCATAAGGTCCGGACCTGTCGTTCCGGCACTTTTGGCGAACCGGCCAAAAAAGCATTTTTCGTAAGGTCCGGACATGAATTTTTGTCATTTTTGTCGACCCCGCAAAAAATGAAATTTTCATAAGGTCCGGACCTGTCGTTCCGGCACTTTTGGCGAACCGGCCAAAAAAGCATTTTTCGTAAGGTCCGGACATGAATTTTTGTCATTTTTGTCGACCCCGCAAAAAATGAAATTTTCATAAGGTCCGGACCTGTCGTTCCGGCACTTTTGGCGAACCGGCCAAAAAAGCATTTTTCGTAAGGTCCGGACATGAATTTTTGTCATTTTTGTCGACCCCGCAAAAAATGAAATTTTCTTAAGGTCCGGACCTGTCGTTCCGGCACTTTTGGCGAACGGGCCAAAAAAGCATTTTTCGTAAGGTCCGGACATGAATTTTTGTCATTTTTGTCGACCCCGCAAAAAATGAAATTTTCATAAGGTCCGGACCTGTCGTTCCGGCACTTTTGGCGAACCGGCCAAAAAAGCATTTTTCGTAAGGTCCGGACATGAATTTTTGTCATTTTTGTCGACCCCGCAAAAAATGAAATTTTCTTAAGGTCCGGACCTGTCGTTCCGGCACTTTTGGCGAACGGGCCAAAAAAGCATTTTTCGTAAGGTCCGGACATGAATTTTGTCATTTTTGTCGACCCCGCAAAAAATGAAATTTTCTTAAGGTCCGGACCTGTCGTTCCGGCACTTTTGGCGAACGGGCCAAAAAAGCATTTTTCGTAAGGTCCGGACATGAATTTTGTGTCGACCCCGCAAAAAATGAAATTTTCGTAAGGTCCGGACCTGTCGTTCCGGCACTTTTGGCGAAACGGCCAAAAAAGCATTCTTCGTAAGGTCCGGACATGAATTTTTGTCATTTTTGTCGACCCCGCAAAAAATGAAATTTTCATAAGGTCCGGACCTGTCGTTCCGGCACTTTTGGCGAACCGGTCAAAAAAGCATTTTTCGTAAGGTCCGGACATGAATTTTTGTCATTTTTGTCGACCCCGCAAAAAATGAAATTTTCATAAGGTCCGGACCTGTCGTTCCGGCACTTTTGGCGAACCGGCCAAAAAAGCATTTTTCGTAAGGTCCGGACATGAATTTTTGTCATTTTGTCGACCCCGCAAAAAATGAAATTTTCTTAAGGTCCGGACCTGTCGTTCCGGCACTTTTGGCGAACGGGCCAAAAAAGCATTTTTCGTAAGGTCCGGACATGAATTTTTGTCATTTTTGTCGACCCCGCAAAAAATGAAATTTTCATAAGGTCCGGACCTGTCGTTCCGGCACTTTTGGCGAACCGGCCAAAAAAGCATTTTTCGTAAGGTCCGGACATGAATTTTTGTCATTTTTGTCGACCCCGCAAAAAATGAAATTTTCATAAGGTCCGGACCTGTCGTTCCGGCACTTTTGGCGAACCGGCCAAAAAAGCATTTTTCGTAAGGTCCGGACATGAATTTTTGTCATTTTTGTCGACCCCGCAAAAAATGAAATTTTCATAAGGTCCGGACCTGTCGTTCCGGCACTTTTGGCGAACCGGTCAAAAAAGCATTTTTCGTAAGGTCCGGACATGAATTTTTGTCATTTTTGTCGACCCCGCAAAAAATGAAATTTTCTTAAGGTCCGGACCTGTCGTTCCGGCACTTTTGGCGAACCGGCCAAAAAAGCATTCTTCGTAAGGTCCGGACATGAATTTTTGTCGACCCCGCAAAAAATGAAATTTTAGTAAGGTCCGGACCTGTCGTTCCGGCACTTTTGGCGAACGGGCCAAAAAAGCATTTTTCGTAAGGTCCGGACATGAATTTTTTTGTCGACCCCGCAAAAAATGAAATTTTCGTAAGGTCCGGACCTGTCGTTCCGGCACTTTTGGCGAAACGGCCAAAAAAGCATTCTTCGTAAGGTCCGGACATGAATTTTTGTCATTTTTGTCGACCCCGCAAAAAATGAAATTTTCATAAGGTCCGGACCTGTCGTTCCGGCACTTTTGGCGAACCGGCCAAAAAAGCATTTTTCGTAAGGTCCGGACATGAATTTTTGTCATTTTTGTCGACCCCGCAAAAAATGAAATTTTCATAAGGTCCGGACCTGTCGTTCCGGCACTTTTGGCGAACCGGCACAAAAAGCATTTTTCGTAAGGTCCGGACATGAATTTTTGTCATTTTTGTCGACCCCGCAAAAAATGAAATTTTCTTAAGGTCCGGACCTGTCGTTCCGGCACTTTTGGCGAACGGGCCAAAAAAGCATTTTTCGTAAGGTCCGGACATGAATTTTTGTCATTTTTGTCGACCCCGCGAAAAATGAAATTTTCGTAAGGTCCGGACCTGTCGTTCCGGCACTTTTGGCGAACCGGCCAAAAAAGCATTTTTCGTAAGGTCCGGACATGAATTTTTGTCATTTTTGTCGACCCCGCAAAAAATGAAATTTTCATAAGGTCCGGACCTGTCGTTCCGGCACTTTTGGCGAACCGGTCAAAAAAGCATTTTTCGTAAGGTCCGGACATGAATTTTTGTCATTTTTGTCGACCCCGCAAAAAATGAAATTTTCTTAAGGTCCGGACCTGTCGTTCCGGCACTTTTGGCGAACGGGCCAAAAACGCATTTTTCGTAAGGTCCGGATATGAATTTTTGTCGACCCCGCAAAAAATGAAATTTTCGTAAGGTCCGGACCTGTCGTTCCGGCACTTTTGGCGAAACGGCCAAAAAAGCATTCTTCGTAAGGTCCGGACATGAATTTTTGTCATTTTGTCGACCCCGCAAAAAATGAAATTTTCATAAGGTCCGGACCTGTCGTTCCGGCACTTTTGGCGAACCGGCCAAAAAAGCATTTTTCGTAAGGTCCGGACATGAATTTTTGTCATTTTTGTCGACCCCGCAAAAAATGAAATTTTCATAAGGTCCGGACCTGTCGTTCCGGCACTTTTGGCGAACCGGCCAAAAAAGCATTTTTCGTAAGGTCCGGACATGAATTTTTGTCATTTTTGTCGACCCCGCAAAAAATGAAATTTTCTTAAGGTCCGGACCTGTCGTTCCGGCACTTTTGGCGAACGGGCCAAAAAAGCATTTTTCGTAAGGTCCGGACATGAATTTTGTCATTTGTCGACCCCGCAAAAATGAAATTTTCGTAAGGTCCGGACCTGTCGTTCCGGCACTTTTGGCGAACGGGCCAAAAAAGCATTTTTCGTAAGGTCCGGACATGAATTTTTGTCATTTTTGTCGACCCCGCAAAAAATGAAATTTTCATAAGGTCCGGACCTGTCGTTCCGGCACTTTTGGCGAACCGGTCAAAAAAGCATTTTTCGTAAGGTCCGGACATGAATTTTTGTCATTTTTGTCGACCCCGCAAAAAATGAAATTTTCATAAGGTCCGGACCTGTCGTTCCGGCACTTTTGGCGAACCGGTCAAAAAAGCATTTTTCGTAAGGTCCGGACATGAATTTTTGTCATTTTTGTCGACCCCGCAAAAAATGAAATTTTCTTAAGGTCCGGACCTGTCGTTCCGGCACTTTTGGCGAACGGGCCAAAAAAGCATTTTTCGTAAGGTCCGGACATGAATTTTTGTCATTTTTGTCGACCCCGCAAAAAATGAAATTTTCGTAAGGTCCGGACCTGTCGTTCCGGCACTTTTGGCGAAACGGCCAAAAAAGCATTCTTCGTAAGGTCCGGACATGAATTTTTGTCATTTTTGTCGACCCCGCAAAAAATGAAATTTTCATAAGGTCCGGACCTGTCGTTCCGGCACTTTTGGCGAACGGGCCAAAAAAGCATTTTTCGTAAGGTCCGGACATGAATTTTTGTCATTTTTGTCGACCCCGCAAAAAATGAAATTTTCTTAAGGTCCGGACCTGTCGTTCCGGCACTTTTGGCGAACGGGCCAAAAAAGCATTTTTCGTAAGGTCCGGACATGAATTTTTGTCATTTTGTCGACCCCGCAAAAAATGAAATTTTCGTAAGGTCCGGACCTGTCGTTCCGGCACTTTTGGCGAACCGGCCAAAAAAGCATTCTTCGTAAGGTCCGGACATGAATTTTTGTCATTTTTGTCGACCCCGCAAAAAATGAAATTTTCATAAGGTCCGGACCTGTCGTTCCGGCACTTTTGGCGAACCGGTCAAAAAAGCATTTTTCGTAAGGTCCGGACATGAATTTTTGTCATTTTTGTCGACCCCGCAAAAAATGAAATTTTCATAAGGTCCGGACCTGTCGTTCCGGCACTTTTGGCGAACCGGCCAAAAAAGCATTTTTCGTAAGGTCCGGACATGAATTTTTGTCATTTTTGTCGACCCCGCAAAAAATGAAATTTTCTTAAGGTCCGGACCTGTCGTTCCGGCACTTTTGGCGAACGGGCCAAAAAAGCATTTTTCGTAAGGTCCGGACATGAATTTTTGTCGACCCCGCAAAAAATGAAATTTTCGTAAGGTCCGGACCTGTCGTTCCGGCACTTTTGGCGAAACGGCCAAAAAAGCATTCTTCGTAAGGTCCGGACATGAATTTTTGTCATTTTTGTCGACCCCGCAAAAAATGAAATTTTCATAAGGTCCGGACCTGTCGTTCCGGCACTTTTGGCGAACCGGCCAAAAAAGCATTTTTCGTAAGGTCCGGACATGAATTTTTGTCATTTTTGTCGACCCCGCAAAAAATGAAATTTTCATAAGGTCCGGACCTGTCGTTCCGGCACTTTTGGCGAACCGGCCAAAAAAGCATTTTTCGTAAGGTCCGGACATGAATTTTTGTCATTTTTGTCGACCCCGCAAAAAATGAAATTTTCTTAAGGTCCGGACCTGTCGTTCCGGCACTTTTGGCGAACGGGCCAAAAAAGCATTTTTCGTAAGGTCCGGACATGAATTTTTGTCGACCCCGCAAAAAATGAAATTTTCGTAAGGTCCGGACCTGTCGTTCCGGCACTTTTGGCGAACGGGCCAAAAAAGCATTTTTCGTAAGGTCCGGACATGAATTTTTGTCATTTTTGTCGACCCCGCAAAAAATGAAATTTTCATAAGGTCCGGACCTGTCGTTCCGGCACTTTTGGCGAACCGGCCAAAAAAGCATTTTTCGTAAGGTCCGGACATGAATTTTTGTCATTTTTGTCGACCCCGCAAAAAATGAAATTTTCATAAGGTCCGGACCTGTCGTTCCGGCACTTTTGGCGAACCGGCCAAAAAAGCATTTTTCGTAAGGTCCGGACATGAATTTTTGTCATTTTGTCGACCCCGCAAAAAATGAAATTTTCTTAAGGTCCGGACCTGTCGTTCCGGCACTTTTGGCGAACGGGCCAAAAAAGCATTTTTCGTAAGGTCCGGACATGAATTTTTGTCGACCCCGCAAAAAATGAAATTTTCGTAAGGTCCGGACCTGTCGTTCCGGCACTTTTGGCGAAACGGCCAAAAAAGCATTCTTCGTAAGGTCCGGACATGAATTTTTGTCATTTTTGTCGACCCCGCAAAAAATGAAATTTTCATAAGGTCCGGACCTGTCGTTCCGGCACTTTTGGCGAACGGGCCAAAAAAGCATTTTTCGTAAGGTCCGGACATGAATTTTTGTCATTTTTGTCGACCCCGCAAAAAATGAAATTTTCTTAAGGTCCGGACCTGTCGTTCCGGCACTTTTGGCGAACGGGCCAAAAAAGCATTTTTCGTAAGGTCCGGACATGAATTTTTGTCATTTTTGTCGACCCCGCAAAAAATGAAATTTTCGTAAGGTCCGGACCTGTCGTTCCGGCACTTTTGGCGAACCGGCCAAAAAAGCATTCTTCGTAAGGTCCGGACATGAATTTTTGTCATTTTTGTCGACCCCGCAAAAAATGAAATTTTCATAAGGTCCGGACCTGTCGTTCCGGCACTTTTGGCGAACCGGCCAAAAAAGCATTTTTCGTAAGGTCCGGACATGAATTTTTGTCATTTTTGTCGACCCCGCAAAAAATGAAATTTTCATAAGGTCCGGACCTGTCGTTCCGGCACTTTTGGCGAACCGGCCAAAAAAGCATTTTCGTAAGGTCCGGACATGAATTTTTGTCATTTTTGTCGACCCCGCAAAAAATGAAATTTTCTTAAGGTCCGGACCTGTCGTTCCGGCACTTTTGGCGAACGGGCCAAAAAAGCATTTTTCGTAAGGTCCGGACATGAATTTTTGTCATTTTTGTCGACCCCGCAAAAAATGAAATTTTCGTAAGGTCCGGACCTGTCGTTCCGGCACTTTTGGCGAAACGGCCAAAAAAGCATTCTTCGTAAGGTCCGGACATGAATTTTTGTCATTTTTGTCGACCCCGCAAAAAATGAAATTTTCATAAGGTCCGGACCTGTCGTTCCGGCACTTTTGGCGAACCGGCCAAAAAAGCATTTTTCGTAAGGTCCGGACATGAATTTTTGTCATTTTTGTCGACCCCGCAAAAAATGAAATTTTCATAAGGTCCGGACCTGTCGTTCCGGCACTTTTGGCGAACCGGCCAAAAAAGCATTTTTCGTAAGGTCCGGACATGAATTTTTGTCATTTTTGTCGACCCCGCAAAAAATGAAATTTTCTTAAGGTCCGGACCTGTCGTTCCGGCACTTTTGGCGAACGGGCCAAAAAAGCATTTTTCGTAAGGTCCGGACATGAATTTTTGTCGACCCCGCAAAAAATGAAATTTTCGTAAGGTCCGGACCTGTCGTTCCGGCACTTTTGGCGAACGGGCCAAAAAAGCATTTTTCGTAAGGTCCGGACATGAATTTTTGTCATTTTTGTCGACCCCGCAAAAAATGAAATTTTCATAAGGTCCGGACCTGTCGTTCCGGCACTTTTGGCGAACCGGCCAAAAAAGCATTTTTCGTAAGGTCCGGACATGAATTTTTGTCATTTTTGTCGACCCCGCAAAAAATGAAATTTTCTTAAGGTCCGGACCTGTCGTTCCGGCACTTTTGGCGAACGGCCAAAAAAGCATTCTTCGTAAGGTCCGGACATGAATTTTTGTCATTTTTGTCGACCCCGCAAAAAATGAAATTTTCTTAAGGTCCGGACCTGTCGTTCCGGCACTTTTGGCGAACGGGCCAAAAAAGCATTTTTCGTAAGGTCCGGACATGAATTTTTGTCATTTTGTCGACCCCGCAAAAAATGAAATTTTCGTAAGGTCCGGACCTGTCGTTCCGGCACTTTTGGCGAAACGGCCAAAAAAGCATTGTTCGTAAGGTCCGGACATGAATTTTTGTCATTTTTGTCGACCCCGCAAAAAATGAAATTTTCGTAAGGTCCGGACCTGTCGTTCCGGCACTTTTGGCGAACGGGCCAAAAAAGCATTTTTCGTAAGGTCCGGACATGAATTTTTGTCATTTTTGTCGACCCCGCAAAAAATGAAATTTTCGTAAGGTCCGGACCTGTCGTTCCGGCACTTTTGGCGAACGGGCCAAAAAAGCATTTTTCGTAAGGTCCGGACATGAATTTTTGTCATTTTTGTCGACCCCGCAAAAAATGAAATTTTCATAAGGTCCGGACCTGTCGTTCCGGCACTTTTGGCGAACCGGTCAAAAAAGCATTTTTCGTAAGGTCCGGACATGAATTTTTGTCATTTTTGTCGACCCCGCAAAAAATGAAATTTTCTTAAGGTCCGGACCTGTCGTTCCGGCACTTTTGGCGAACGGGCCAAAAAAGCATTTTTCGTAAGGTCCGGAATGATTTGTCGACCCGCAAAAATGAATTTCGTAAGGTCGGACATGAATTTTGTCATTTTTGTCGACCCCGCAAAAAATGAAATTTTCTTAAGGTCCGGACCTGTCGTTCCGGCACTTTTGGCGAACCGGCCAAAAAAGCATTTTTCGTAAGGTCCGGACATGAATTTTTGTCGACCCCGCAAAAAATGAAATTTTAGTAAGGTCCGGACCTGTCGTTCCGGCACTTTTGGCGAACCGGCCAAAAAAGCATTCTTCGTAAGGTCCGGACATGAATTTTTGTCATTTTTGTCGACCCCGCAAAAAATGAAATTTTCTTAAGGTCCGGACCTGTCGTTCCGGCACTTTTGGCGAACGGGCCAAAAAAGCATTTTTCGTAAGGTCCGGACATGAATTTTTGTCATTTTTGTCGACCCCGCAAAAAATGAAATTTTCATAAGGTCCGGACCTGTCGTTCCGGCACTTTTGGCGAACCGGCCAAAAAAGCATTTTTCGTAAGGTCCGGACATGAATTTTTGTCATTTTTGTCGACCCCGCAAAAAATGAAATTTTCATAAGGTCCGGACCTGTCGTTCCGGCACTTTTGGCGAACGGGCCAAAAAAGCATTTTTCGTAAGGTCCGGACATGAATTTTTGTCATTTTTGTCGACCCCGCAAAAAATGAAATTTTCTTAAGGTCCGGACCTGTCGTTCCGGCACTTTTGGCGAACGGGCCAAAAAAGCATTTTCGTAAGGTCCGGACATGAATTTTTGTCATTTTTGTCGACCCCGCAAAAATGAAATTTTCTTAAGGTCCGGACCTGTCGTTCCGGCACTTTTGGCGAACCGGCCAAAAAAGCATTCTTCGTAAGGTCCGGACATGAATTTTTGTCATTTTTGTCGACCCCGCAAAAAATGAAATTTTCATAAGGTCCGGACCTGTCGTTCCGGCACTTTTGGCGAACCGGCCAAAAAAGCATTTTTCGTAAGGTCCGGACATGAATTTTTGTCATTTTTGTCGACCCCGCAAAAAATGAAATTTTCTTAAGGTCCGGACCTGTCGTTCCGGCACTTTTGGCGAACGGGCCAAAAAAGCATTTTTCGTAAGGTCCGGACATGAATTTTTGTCGACCCCGCAAAAAATGAAATTTTCGTAAGGTCCGGACCTGTCGTTCCGGCACTTTTGGCGAAACGGCCAAAAAAGCATTCTTCGTAAGGTCCGGACATGAATTTTTGTCATTTTTGTCGACCCCGCAAAAAATGAAATTTTCATAAGGTCCGGACCTGTCGTTCCGGCACTTTTGGCGAACCGGCCAAAAAAGCATTTTTCGTAAGGTCCGGACATGAATTTTTGTCATTTTTGTCGACCCCGCAAAAAATGAAATTTTCATAAGGTCCGGACCTGTCGTTCCGGCACTTTTGGCGAACCGGCCAAAAAAGCATTTTTCGTAAGGTCCGGACATGAATTTTTGTCATTTTTGTCGACCCCGCAAAAAATGAAATTTTCTTAAGGTCCGGACCTGTCGTTCCGGCACTTTTGGCGAACGGGCCAAAAAAGCATTTTTCGTAAGGTCCGGACATGAATTTTTGTCATTTTTGTCGACCCCGCAAAAAATGAAATTTTCATAAGGTCCGGACCTGTCGTTCCGGCACTTTTGGCGAACCGGCCAAAAAAGCATTTTTCGTAAGGTCCGGACATGAATTTTTGTCATTTTTGTCGACCCCGCAAAAAATGAAATTTTCATAAGGTCCGGACCTGTCGTTCCGGCACTTTTGGCGAACGGGCCAAAAAAGCATTTTTCGTAAGGTCCGGACATGAATTTTTGTCATTTTTGTCGACCCCGCAAAAAATGAAATTTTCTTAAGGTCCGGACCTGTCGTTCCGGCACTTTTGGCGAACGGGCCAAAAAAGCATTTTTCGTAAGGTCCGGACATGAATTTTTGTCATTTTGTCGACCCCGCGAAAAATGAAATTTTCGTAAGGTCCGGACCTGTCGTTCCGGCACTTTTGGCGAACCGGCCAAAAAAGCATTCTTCGTAAGGTCCGGACATGAATTTTTGTCATTTTTGTCGACCCCGCAAAAAATGAAATTTTCATAAGGTCCGGACCTGTCGTTCCGGCACTTTTGGCGAACCGGCCAAAAAAGCATTTTTCGTAAGGTCCGGACATGAATTTTTGTCATTTTTGTCGACCCCGCAAAAAATGAAATTTTCTTAAGGTCCGGACCTGTCGTTCCGGCACTTTTGGCGAACGGGCCAAAAAAGCATTTTTCGTAAGGTCCGGACATGAATTTTTGTCGACCCCGCAAAAAATGAAATTTTCGTAAGGTCCGGACCTGTCGTTCCGGCACTTTTGGCGAAACGGCCAAAAAAGCATTTTTCGTAAGGTCCGGACATGAATTTTTGTCATTTTTGTCGACCCCGCAAAAAATGAAATTTTCATAAGGTCCGGACCTGTCGTTCCGGCACTTTTGGCGAACCGGCCAAAAAAGCATTTTTCGTAAGGTCCGGACATGAATTTTTGTCATTTTTGTCGACCCCGCAAAAAATGAAATTTTCATAAGGTCCGGACCTGTCGTTCCGGCACTTTTGGCGAACCGGTCAAAAAAGCATTTTTCGTAAGGTCCGGACATGAATTTTTGTCATTTTTGTCGACCCCGCAAAAAATGAAATTTTCTTAAGGTCCGGACCTGTCGTTCCGGCACTTTTGGCGAACGGGCCAAAAAAGCATTTTTCGTAAGGTCCGGACATGAATTTTTGTCGACCCCGCAAAAAATGAAATTTTCGTAAGGTCCGGACCTGTCGTTCCGGCACTTTTGGCGAACGGGCCAAAAAAGCATTTTTCGTAAGGTCCGGACATGAATTTTTGTCATTTTTGTCGACCCCGCAAAAAATGAAATTTTCATAAGGTCCGGACCTGTCGTTCCGGCACTTTTGGCGAACCGGTCAAAAAAGCATTTTTCGTAAGGTCCGGACATGAATTTTTGTCATTTTTGTCGACCCCGCAAAAAATGAAATTTTCTTAAGGTCCGGACCTGTCGTTCCGGCACTTTTGGCGAAACGGCCAAAAAAGCATTTTTCGTAAGGTCCGGACATGAATTTTTGTCATTTTTGTCGACCCCGCAAAAAATGAAATTTTCTTAAGGTCCGGACCTGTCGTTCCGGCACTTTTGGCGAACGGGCCAAAAAAGCATTTTTCGTAAGGTCCGGACATGAATTTTTGTCGACCCCGCAAAAAATGAAATTTTCGTAAGGTCCGGACCTGTCGTTCCGGCACTTTTGGCGAAACGGCAAAAAAGCATTGTTCGTAAGGTTCGGACATAAATTTTTGTCATTTTTGTCTACCCCGCAAAAAATGAAATTTTCGTAAGGTCCGGACCTGTCGTTCCGGCACTTTTGGCGAACGGGCCAAAAAAGCATTTTTCGTAAGGTCCGGACATGAATTTTTGGCATTTTTGTCGACCCGGCAAAAAATGAAATTTTCGTAAGGTCCGGACCTGTCGTTCCGGCACTTTTGGCGAACGGGCCAAAAAAGCATTTTTCGTAAGGTCCGGACATGAATTTTTGTCATTTTTGTCGACCCCGCAAAAAATGAAATTTTCATAAGGTCCGGACCTGTCGTTCCGGCACTTTTGGCGAACCGGCCAAAAAAGCATTTTTCGTAAGGTCCGGACATGAATTTTTGTCGACCCCGCAAATAATGAAATTTTCGTAAGGTCCGGACCTGTCGTTCCGGCACTTTTGGCGAAGCGGCCAAAAAAGCATTCTTCGTAAGGTCCGGACATGAATTTTTGTCATTTTTGTCGACCCCGCAAAAAATGAAATTTTCTTAAGGTCCGGACCTGTCGTTCCGGCACTTTTGGCGAACGGGCCAAAAAAGCATTTTTCGTAAGGTCCGGACATGAATTTTTGTCATTTTTGGCGACCCCGCAAAAAATGAAATTTTCATAAGGTCCGGACCTGTCGTTCCGGCACTTTTGGCGAACCGGTCAAAAAAGCATTTTTCGTAAGGTCCGGACATGAATTTTTGTCATTTTTGTCGACCCCGCAAAAAATGAAATTTTCTTAAGGTCCGGACCTGTCGTTCCGGCACTTTTGGCGAACGGGCCAAAAAAGCATTTTTCGTTAGGTCCGGACATGAATTTTTGTTGACCCCGCAAAAAATGAAATTTTCGTAAGGTCCGGACCTGTCGTTCCGGCACTTTTGGCGAACGGGCCAAAAAAGCATTTTTCGTAAGGTCCGGACATGAATTTTTGTCATTTTTGTCGACCCCGCAAAAAATGAAATTTTCTTAAGGTCCGGACCTGTCGTTCCAGCACTTTTGGCGAACGGGCCAAAAAAGCATTTTTCGTAAGGTCCGGACATGAATTTTTGTCATTTTTGTCGACCCCTCAAAAAATGAAATTTTCATAAGGTCCGGACCTGTTGTTCCGGCACTTTTGGCGAACGGGCCAAAAAAGCATTTTTCGTAAGGTCCGGACATGAATTTTTGTCATTTTTGTCGACCCCGCAAAAAATGAAATTTTCGTAAGGTCCGGACCTGTCGTTCCGGCACTTTTGGCGAACCGGTCAAAAAAGCATTTTTCGTAAGGTCCGGACATGAATTTTTGTCATTTTTGTCGACCCCGCAAAAAATGAAATTTTCTTAAGGTCCGGACCTGTCGTTCCGGCACTTTTGGCGAACGGGCCAAAAAAGCATTTTTCGTAAGGTCCGGACATGAATTTTTGTCGACCCCGCAAAAAATGAAATTTTCATAAGGTCCGGACCTGTCGTTCCAGCACTTTTGGCGAACGGGCCAAAAAAGCATTTTTCGTAAGGTCCGGACATGAATTTTTGTCATTTTTGTCGACCCCGCAATAAATGAAATTTTCTTAAGGTCCGGACCTGTCGTTCCGGCACTTTTGGCGAACGGGCCAAAAAAGCATTTTTCGTAAGGTCCGGACACGAATTTTTGTCGACCACGCAAAAAATGAAATTTTCTTACGGTCCGGACCTGTCGTTCCGGCACTTTTGGCGAAACGGCCAAAAAAGCATTCTTCGTAAGGTGCGGACATGAATTTTTGTCATTTTTGTCGACCCCGCAAAAAATGAAATTTTCATAAGGTCCGGACCTGTTGTTCCGGCACTTTTGGCGAACGGGCCAAAAAAGCATTTTTCGTAAGGTCCGGACATGAATTTTTGGCATTTTTGTCGACCCCGCAAAAAATGAAGTTTTCTTAAGGTCCGGACCTGTCGTTCCGGCACTTTTGGCGAACGGGCCAAAAAAGCATTTTTCGTAAGGTCCGGACATGAATTTTTGTCATTTTTGTCGACCCCACGAAAAATGAAATTTTCGTAAGGTCCGGACCTGACGTTCCGGCTTTTTTGGCGAATCGGCCAAAAAAGCATTTTTCGTAAGGTCCGGACATGAATTTTTGGCGACCCCGCAAAAAATGAAATTTTCGTAAGGTCCGGACCTGTCGTTCCGGCACTTTTGGCGAAACGGCCAAAAAAGCATTCTTCGTAAGGTCCGGACATGAATTTTTGTCATTTTTGTCTACCCCGCAAAAAATGAAATTTTCGTAAGGTCCGGACCTGTCGTTCCGGCACTTTTGGCGAACCGGCCAAAAAAGCATTCTTCGTAAGGTCCGGACATGAATTTTTGTCATTTTTGTCGACCCCGCAAAAAATGAAATTTTCTTAAGGTCCGGACCTGTCGTTCCGGCACTTTTGGCGAACGGGCCAAAAAAGCATTTTTCGTAAGGTCCGGACATGAATTTTTGTCGACCCCCCCCATAAGTGGCGAGTAATTAGCATTGCAAAAGTAATTAAAATATTCTAAAAATCATTTGAACATTTTCTAAAAGCCATTTGAACAAGTTACAATCAAGATATCAAATTTTGGTTAACAGATCCTTAAGCAAAATACGAGCGCCTCCGGTCAACGTCTCACTTTAATAATGCTGATAATATTTACCTCTGTAATGGAAACAGGAAAAAGAGACTAACAGGAATTCTTAAAAACATCTTACGCTAAATTGACCCCAGAGACGATGTGAAAATTCTAACTGTCTCCTTTTAAACCTCGAAACAATGATGGATTCTCTAAGGTTCCTATACGGTAATTAACCCTTTGTGGACGATGGTTTAACCCTTTGAGGACGATGGTTTAACCCTTCGAGGACGATGATTTAACCCTTTGAGCACGATGGTTTAACCCTCTGAGGACGATGGTTTAACCCTTCGAGGACGATGATTTAACCCTTTGAGCACGATGGTTTAACCCTCTGAGGACGATGGTTTAACCCTTTGAGCACGATGGTTTAACCCTTTGAGGACGATGATTTAACCCTTTGAGCACGATGGTTTAACCCTTTGAGGACGATGGTTTAACCCTTTGAGGACGATGGTTTAACCCTTTGAGGACGATGGTTTAACCCTTTGAGGACAATAGTTTAACCCTCTGAGGACGATGGTTTAACCCTCTGAGGACGATGGTTTAACCCTTTGAGGACGATGGCTTAACCCATCGAGGACGATGATTTAACCCTTTGAGCACGATGGTTTAACCTTCTGAGGACGATGGCTTAACCCTTCGAGGACGATGATTTAACCCTTTGAGGACGATGGTTTAACCCTTCGAGGACGATGATTTAACCCTTCGAGGACGATGATTTAACCCTTTGAGCACAATGGTTTAACCCTCTGAGGACGATGGTTTAACCCTTCGAGAACGATGATTTAACCCTTCGAGGACGATGATTTAACCCTTTGAGCACGATGGTTTAACCCTTTGAGGACGATGGTTTAACCCTCTGAGGACGATGGTTGAACCCTTCGAGGACGATGATTTAACCCTTTGGGCACGATGGTTTAACCCTCTGAGGACGATGGTTTAACCCTCTGAGGACGATGATTTAACCCTTCGAGGACGATGATTTAACCCTTTGAGCACGGTGGTTTAACCCTTTGAGGACGATGGTTTAACCCTCTGAGGACGATGGTTTAACCCTTCGAGGACGATGACTTAACCCTTCGAGGACGATGATTTAACCCTTTGAGCACGATGGTTAATCCCTTTGAGCACGATGGTTTAACCCTTTGAGGACGATGGTTTAACCCTTTAATAACAACTATCCAATAATCAAACCCTTTAATTCTGTTTGGAACTAAATAAATGTATCTAATTAGGATCGACTTACCGTATAATTTTAAAGTCTTATTTGTATACGATAAATTCTGTGTTTTGTCGTAAGTCAATAGGTGAAAAAAAAATCCTCGTACGACCATCTGAGACTCTTAAGGGCAGTGCGTATTACAGGTCGACTCTTGCGACAAAAAACAAAAAAAAAAATTCCCCGCCATCTGGTCCAACAACACAGGACTTTGGGTATTTTCCTGTCTCTCGGGATTTTTTTTAATGGAATTCCCAAATTACTTCCCCAGAGTCGAGAAGAGAAAGAATTAAAGAAAGAGCGAAAGAAAAAAGAAAGAAATTCATTCAGGCAAAACGTGTTATCTGGCCATCGTTTCCTGTTAACTAGATTTCCATTTCTTGCTGTTAGTTGTAAAAAAAAAAAAAATAGCGCGAAAATTTGGTCACTTAGCCAAAACGGTGATATCTTGCTATCTTATTGCTAGCAGGCGTATAATATAGCAAAACTATCAAATTACTCGACTCAACCAATGCTATCTTGCTATAATACTTGTTAATTAGGTGTTTATTATGACGTATAGGATAACAAATATTTAATCACATTTTAAATGAGGCTATCTCGGTATCTTCATTGTTAACAAGATATCGAATTTTCTTACAATAGCAAAACTCGTTTATTGAGCTCAAATGCGCTATCTTGTAATGTTCACTGTCAATCTTTCCGAGTTAAGAGGAAAACTGAACTCTGGGTAAAATTGAACTTTGGATAAAATTGAACTTAGGATAAAATTGAACTTAGGATAAAATTGAACTTAGGATAAAATTGAACTTAGGATAAAATTGAACTTAGGATAAAATTGAACTTAGGATAAAACGAACTTAAAGTAAAATTGAACTTAGGATAAAATTGAACTTTGGGTAGAACTGAATTTAAAGTCAAATGAACTTAAGGTAAAAATGAACTTAAATGCAGTTGAGACTCGGCAGGTGGACTCAGGGATAAACTCGGCCTAAGATTTGCCAATGCAACTTTAAGCTCCTATTTTTAGGGAAGTTCCCCATGACGATGCCATTGGTGGGGGAAAATGGTGGTAGAGGGGGGAATATTGTGGTGGTGGGGGTGGTGGTGGGGGAATACCGTGGTAGTGGTGGTGGTGGGGGAATACTGTGGTAGTGGTGGTGGTAGTGGTGGTGGTGGTAGGTGAAAATCAGATACTAGGTGAATCAGATACCAGGTGAATCAGGTAGTCAGTGCACCTAGACCTGGCAGTTTAGTCTTTAGGGTAGAAGCTGATGCTACAGGCAGGGAAATGTCTTAATTTTTTCCCTGAAGTGGAAGTCGATTTGTTGGTGGTGACGTGACTATTGGAGGGAGGGAGGGAAGGAAGGGAGGGAGGGAGGGGGGGAGGGAGGGGGGGGGAGGGAGGGGGGGGGGGGGGAGGGGGGGAAGGAGAGGGGGAGGGAAGGGGGGAGAGATATAAATATTGGAGGGATGGAGTGAGGGAAGGAGGGGGGAGAGGGTAGGGAGGGGGGAGAGGGTAAGGAGGGAAGAGATATAAATATTGGAGGGAGGAAGAGAGGGAGGGAGGGAGGAAGGCGGGGGGGGGGGAGAGGGTGAGGAGGGGGGAGAGGGTAGGGAGGGGGGAGAGGGTAGTGAGGGAAGAGATATAAATATTGGAGGGAGGAAGAGAGGGGGTGAGGAGGGGTGAGCTAGGGGAGGGCACAGATGTGGGTGGGTTGGCTCCATAAGGCATTTTTCACGTCTTGTATTGACAGAGAGAGAGAGAGAGAGAGAGAGAGAGAGAGAGAGAGAGAGAGAGAGAGAGAGAGGATCTTTAACGGTTCAAATACATGATATAATTAAGACAACAAGGAGCGCCACAGCAAGCACAAAACCGGACCCGTATGCTTCGTCTGGCGTTATTGGCATAGTCTCCGTGATAAAAGGAGACAAACGCCAGACACTGCTGATTTCCCGTGCTGGCGTTGTATTTAGGACGGTGACTTTAAGATTCGGGTTTCGTGTTTTCACTCAGTTGTGGGGATACAGTAAGTTGGTGTTGTTTATTTACATACAAAGTTTCGTTTTTCCAGGTTTTCATTTGAGTCATCACTTTAATTCCTCATTTGACTAAATAGTTTTCTCTGTCAAATAAATGTTCAACTAAATTTATGCTTTTGAGAAGGATGGAGGGGGTTAAGGGAAGGGGGAGGGGGTTAAGGGAAGGGGGAGGGGGTTAAGGGAAGGGGGAGGGGGGGGTAAGGGGGGAGGGAAGGATGAATGGACAGAGGCAGGAGAGGGGTAGAGAAGGTCAAGGGAGACAAGGAGAGGTAAGAGTAAGGGAGACAGAGGAAGGAGAGGGGGTAGGAAAGGGTGAGAAGGAGGGGGTAAGGGAGGGAGAGAGGGAGGAGAAGGAGAACGTAGAGGAGAACGAGGGTAAAGAAAGGAAAGGAAGGAGAGGAAGGGGGGAGGGGAGGAAGGGGAAGGAGGGAGGGAAGGAGAGGGAGGAGAGGAGTGGGAGGGGAAAAAGAAAAAATATTACCCCAAAATCGTCGAGAGTTTTACCAGGTGGTCCAGACAACTTGGGAGGACCTCAGTGTATGTGTGTGTGTGTGTGTGTGGACCTGTCACTTTAACCAGCTACCTAACCTAACATTAAGCTAACCTAACATTAAGCTAACACTAACATTAACCTAACCTAACCAACACTACATAATCTGGTCTCAGTGTTAATAACTGGTACAGGGGTTAAGGCGTTAGTTTATACCTTAGTTAATAAACGATATCCAGCGGCGATTCATTTAACCATAAAATTAACTTAACTGGAAAATTAACTGGCGTAAAAATTCATTGAAAAAGTCTCTCTCTCTCTCTCCCTCTCTCTCTCTCTCTCTCTCTCTCTCTCTCTCTCTCTCTCTCTCTCTCTCTCTCTCTCTCATTATCATTCTCCCTCTTTCTCTTCTCTCTCACCATCTCCTCCTATCCCTTCCTCATTCCTACCTTCTCTCCTTTCATCATCCTCCCTCTCTCTCTCTTCCTCTCTCTATTTGTCTCTCTCTTTCTCATCCTTGTTTATCTCTCTCTCTCTCTCTCTCTCTCTCTCTCTCTCTCTCTCTCTCTCTCTCTCTCTCTCTCTCTCTCTCTCTCCTCCTTCCCCCCACAGCTATTATCAAGATTACAAGACAAACGAACAAATTCACATCCCAGCCAAGAGTTGTTCTGACCTGTCCACCAGAACCTGACCTGTCCACCGGAACCTGACCTGACCACCAGAACCTGACCTGTCCACCAGAACCTGACCTGTCTACCAGAACCTGACCTGTCCACCGGAACCTGACCTGTCCACCAGAACCTGACCTGTCCACCAGAACCTGACCTGTCCACCAGAACCTGACCTGTCCACCGGAACCTGACCTGTCCACCAGAACCTGACCTGTCCACCAGAACCTGACCTGTCCACCAGAACCTGACCTGTCCACCAGAACCTGACCTGTCCACCAGAATTTGACCTGACCACCAGAACCTGACCTGTCCACCAGAACCTGACCTGTCCACCAGAACCTGACCTGTCCACCGGAACCTGACCTGTCCACCGGAACCTGACCTGTCCACCAGAACCTGACCTGTCCACCAGAACCTGACCTGTCCACCGGAACCTGACCTGTCCACCAGAACCTGACCTGTCCACCAGAACCTGACCTGTCCACCAGAACCTAACCTGTCCACCAGAACCTGACCTGTCCACCAGAACCTGACCTGTCCACCGGAACCTGACCTGTCCACCAGAACCTGACCTGTCCACCAGAATTTGACCTGACCACCAGAACCTGACCTGTCCACCAGAACCTGACCTGTCCACCAGAACCTGACCTGTCCACCGGAATGTTAAGGTAGATAGAGAATTAATTAATATAATGTTGATGTAAGTAATATATTTCGCCAGGTACTCTATTTTTTTTAGGTATCATTAAAACTTTATTTAATACTTTGAAACTTTTCTGTACATTTTTCAGTTCACAAACTTTTATATAATTTCAACAAATAGAAGAAAAGTTTAGATAAAGTTTTGTAAAAAGAAAAAAAAAGTGGTAACGATGCTTGAAGGAGAGAAGTTTCCCCTGATGATGGAAATTGATGGAAATTGAAAGAAAATTAAGGAAAATTGAGGGAAAATTAGAGGAAATTAAAGGAAAAGTGAAGGAAAATGAAGGAAAATTGAAGAAAATTGAAGAATATTGAAGGCAATTGAGTGAAAAATTGAAAGAAATTTAAAGGAAAATTGAAGGAAAACGTGAAATTCATTTTTTTTTATCTGATGGCGAGCAAAGGAGAGAGAGAGAGAGAGAGAGAGAGAGAGAGAGAGAGAGAGAGAGAGAGAGTAGCGACACCTCACTTAAAACGAAAACTATGTCGAAATATTGTGGAGGAGAGAGGGGGAGGGGCAGGGGGTGGGAGGGGGGAGGGGGTGGGAGGAGGGGGGAGGGGGTGGGGCAGGGGGCCGGGGGGGGGGAGGGGGTGGGAGGAGGGGGGTGGGGGTACGGTGTGTGTGTGTGTGTGTGTGTGTGTGTACAGGTATGTATGTACAGTATGTTTGGTTAGGTTAGGTTAGTTATCTCAATTTATGCACCTGAACCAGCGCTTATAATCACCTTAATTAGGAGACCAGGTGGCAGGTATTCCCAGGTATGTATTTATTTATTTATTTACCCTTGAGATACGACTAATCAAAACAGTGATGTCATAAATCTAACGTAGACTCTACGAAGCAGCCACAGCTAACCAATCGTCACCCAGGATGGCTCAGGGTCGGTATATGATTGGCTGATATTGTCTGTCATCTTGAGAGGAGCTATAAGACCCGCTGATCTATATTGAGGTACATGACGTCACACTCTCTAACCAATCACAGCCTGCCTGATGAACGCCCCCTTCCCTACCTGCATATAAACGATCTAGTTCATCTTACCTACCTGTGGTGTCATTTTTTTATTTAAATTTATAATAATAATATTAAAAAACTACTTACCTTTAGGAAATTTCTACTTAAATAAGGTTAGAAATACTTACATATGAAGGTACGTACTACTGTTCGTGGTCACTATGGCAACATTTGGTCACTGTAAGAGGGATAGCAAATATAATTGTTTACGATTATGGGAAAATATAATCCACAGTAGGAAACTTCGGACTACTACTACTACTATTATTATTATTATTATTACTACTACTACTACAACTACTTTATTTTCAACGTGGCCTGCAGCCTCCCCCAATAGCCACACCTCCGCCGCAATTTTATTACCTTAAAAGTAAATATCCTAATAAAATAAGTAGCTATCCTAGCTGTGTTGCGTTAGTTGAGTCGCAGATCTATGCGGCATTCAGTGACTGTAGCCTCATAGTCAATATCTGCAACTGTTGTCGGCTTTGGGGCCACTGCTCTAGTTCCCCTGAGGCAGAGCAAAGCCGACCTAAGGAGAGAGAAGGACAGTCGACATCTCATCCAGGCTGTAACATAACTTCTGGGCTGCTGCTTCTGTTCGGAGATCACCTCCGCGAGTCTGGCGTAGAAACATCTTGCACTTGGTCCCATCCCACCAGAGGTTGTGAACACCAGAGGAGTGAAGCTGCCTTGATCAACGTTCTGAATTCTCTCCCCATATGCCCTTATCTTGTCGTTCTCGTTCCTCCTGTGTGCAGCATCGAGAGCTAAGTTACGGTGACATGCGGCCATGGGATAAAAAATCCTGATGTCAAAGAAGGCTCGCTGTCCCTGCGTCCAGAATCCTTGAGCACTGACGTCAACACGGGCTTCGTTGGATCCGTTTGAAGTCCTATGTTGAAAGATCTCACCATCCAATGGAAGGAGGGTCGGTTCTACCCTGACATCACTACAGATTTCCTTCAACATATTTGCTGTGAGATCCCTTACTTCGTCATGCCTCATGCATATGAAGCCCCCTTTCTTGCACACCATAGCGTGATCAACGTCATAGGAAGAGCCACACACGCATTGGGTGGGCAAACCTTCTACTGGCCTACCGTACCTTAGAGCACTGGCATCTGTAAATTCTTGTTTATTGAGACTGAAACCATTTGCTCTTATCGGTAACGTAGTTAACCAGTTCGAGGCGCCCACCTCCTACGCTATAGCTACTTTTTTCTACTACTACTACAAATATATTAAATATACTCATCTATATATTAACACGAAACTATAAAATTTCTCTCTTTTCTTAAGCTACAAAGTGTTTTTCGTCACTCACTCACTCACTCTGAACCCCTGATAAGAGCCGTCAGAAAAGAAACGAGGCAGACAGAGACGGACAGACAGACAGACAGACAACACCCCTCCAACGCGACCCATAACAACAACAACAACTTTTACCTGACACACACAGACAGGTAAGACATTAATTAACACACAGGTAACTTTTACGTCTCTATGATAACTGTACTGACTCCTCTTACCTCCCCAGACGAGCCTTAATTCTCTCTCTCTCTCTCTCTCTCTCTCTCTCTCTCTCTCTCTCTCTCTCTCTCTCTCTCTCTCTCTCTCTATCTCTCACGGAGGAAAGATGGATTAGTGAGCATCTATTCACCTCTCACACCTCCATCAATCATCACGAGTCAACTTTACTTCACCTCTCCCCTCCCTCAACCCCTGCCTCACCTCACCCCCCCCTCATCCCTCTCCCCCATAAACAAGATGAAGTATAGAATTAAGAGACGTCATCTACCAACCTTCCGTTCACCCCTTCTCTTTCCTTCCTTCTCCTTCTCTCTCCTTCCTTCTACTCCATTTCCTTCACTTCCCTCACTCGTCTTATCTCTTTCTGTGTTTGTCTATTTCATCTTTCCTTTCCTTCTGTCCTTCAAACTCATCCTTTTCTCTCTCTCTCTCTCTCTCTTTCTCTCTCTTTTTCTCTATTTCCATTAATCCATTATTTTATTCATTCAGGTATTCGTCTTCCACCTTCATTTAATCTATGTCTCTACTTACTCATAAATATTTTCATTCATTCATCATCTAATTCAACTATCGAGTTATTCATTAATTTATTCATCTATCAGTCCATTAATTCACTTATTCATTTATCGAGTTATTCATTAATTTATTCATCTATCATTCCATTAATTCACTTATTCATTTATCAAGTTATTCATTAATTTATTCATCTATCAGTCCATTAATTCACTTATTCATTTATCAAGTTATTCATTAATTTATTCATCTATCAGTCCATTAATTCACTTATTCATTTATCAAGTTATTCATTAATTTATTCATCTATCAGTCCATTAATTCACTTATTCATTTATCAAGTTATTCAGGTAATCACCCGAGTGTCTCTACTATCGACCGGCCATTGTAAACAGACTTGATAAACTCTACGGATTTGGCCCATCACGTTTCACTACCTCCCTCCCTTTCACCTCCTCTCTCTCTCTCTCTCTCTCTCTCTCTCTCTCTCTCTCTCTCTCTCTCTCCTTTCCTTCCTTCTACCCTCCCTTCTCAACCTCCCCTTCTTCAGCCCTTCCCATTCATCCTCCTTCCCTCCCACACTCTCCCTCCCTCCCACACTGCTCTTCTTCCCTCCCACACCCTCCCTCCCTCCCTCCCACACTCTCCCTCCCTTCCTCCCTCCCTCCCACACTGCTCTCCCTCCCTCCCTCCCTCCCTCCCTCTCACACTGCTCTTCTTCCTTCCCACACCCTCTCTCCCTCCCTCTTCTCTCCTCCATCACACCTAACAATAAAGGAAGCGTTGGAGATGAGGAATAATTATGACACTAACAAGATTTGTGGAGTGATAGTGGTTTAATAACGAGAGAGAGAGAGAGAGAGAGAGAGAGAGAGAGAGAGAGAGAGAGAGAGAGAGAGAGAGAGAGAGAGAGAGAACGGTAGGCAGGCAGGCAGGGAGAGAGGGAGGGAGAGAGGCAGGGAAGGAGGGAGGGGGGTGGGTGGGTAGGTAGGTAGACAGGCAGAGATACAGACGTAAACAGATACCTGTAGATCCTAACAGACAGACAGAAAGACAGAAGTTCAATTAGGGTAATGATGAAGACAAAAAAATCATTATGATAATTTTGGTGATGATGAAGGAAGAGGCGGCTGCGTGCAGGAGAGAGAGAGAGAGAGAGAGAGAGAGAGAGAGAGAGAGAGAGAGAGAGAGAGAGAGAGAGAGAGATCTCCAATACTCATCCATTCAGAAAATTAATATCGGTTTTAAGTTTTAATTTCTTATGTGAGACAGACAGACAGACAGTAAAATAAATAAAATGATAAACATATTTTCTTCAATGTAACAGCAGAGTCTTACAGCAGATATTTACAACATTTACATATACCAGGTGTTTACAGCAGACGTTAACAGCACAAACACTTTTACATAACACACTTACAGCAGAAGAAATCAATAAACGTTTACAATACCCATTTTTACAGCATAGTGAAGGGATAGGTATTTACAGGAGTCATTTACAGCAATATTTACACCTATATAAATGACATAACGAGAGGTATATACTAATAATAGCCAATGACATGGAAATCCTATATCCTACCTTCCACATACGAATTATTTTTTATTATTATCATTTTTTTTGCTACCGCGAGAGGACTTATGAATTATTAAAATATAACACAGGTATGTCCATATAAAATTAACCTGTATAATGTATATCTCACCAAACTTATTCCTGTATCAATACCACGATGATATATAACTGAATTAAAGTTGTATAGACGACTTACACCACATACCTTTGTCTTCTTGGTATATCACATTATATATGAGGTCAAGAGGTCATAAGTGTCCCATCGGTAATGTTATATGAGCCTTTTTATATGATGGGTGCGGGCAGGTAGTAAATATTGGGTCAGGACTGATAAATAAACTGCGAGGTATATGGTATTGGCGGTGTGGTGCTTGGCTTCAGGGAGTGTATGTATAATGGTGTAGTTAGAGAGAGAGAGAGAGAGAGAGAGAGAGAGAGAGAGAGAGAGAGAGAGAGAGAGAGAGAGAGAGAGAGAGAAACACCCATCACCATTCACGTCAACCAGCAGCTGAACAATACCTCCCCTAAACACACACACACACAGAGTAATAAGTTCCAATCACATAAGCGAGGCGAGGATTCTCAAATGGTCGTAAGTTAAGCTCCCCCTCTACTGGCGATGTGAGAACGCATCTAAACGACTCTCTTTAGCTGCCGAACAAACATGACGACCAAAATGAAATCGAATTTGCACTGAGACTCTACGGCAAAAGGAAAAAAAAAAAGATTTACGAACGTTTCTGAACCCTGGAGTAAATATTTTGATAAATCTGCACTGAAAAACTATCGTAAAAGAAAAAAAACTGATTTACGAACGTTTCTGAACTATGGAGGAATAATGTTTACGATTTGTTAAAATGATGTAATTTTTTTAAAGGGATATAACGTTATAAATCTATGTAGTTATCTTAAAAAATTCTCAAAATGGATTATAAATATTCGGAATTTTTGTTTATGGTCACCGGCTAATCACACATCAGAGTTCATCACCGGCCAATCACACACCAGAGTTCACCACCGGCCAATCACACACCAGAGTTCACCACCGGCCAATCACACACCAGTAGGGATCTTGTGACGTCACACCTTCCCTTCAGCACACAGTTTGTTTCTTCAATTACGTTTGTCAATATTGTGAGTAATATAAATCCACAAAATGATTTCCTATAGCCTCTAGATAAACACCGAACAGAATTAGCCACGAATTAATAGTAGAATCTATTAGTACAGAAATATTCGCTAGTTCCCAACAGCCAATCACGTTCCTTCATTACGGATAGTTTATTAGTCTTCAATTAGAATATGACGTCCAATGTATATGAACCACTGTCTTGCATGGCAGCGAACAGTGACATCACCCACATGACTCTGACCTACATATACTGTTAATGAATATGATGCATTTCTTTGTGTATGAACCTCTGTCCTGCGTGGCAGCGAACAGTGACATCACCCACATGACTCTGACCTACATATACTGTTAATGAATATGATGCATTTCTTTGTGTATGAACCTCTGTCCTGCGTGGCAGTGAACAGTGACATCACCCACATGACTCTGACCTATATATACTGCTAATGAATATGATGCATTTCTTTGTGTATGAACCTCTGTCCTGCGTGGCAGTGAACAGTGACATCACCCACATGACTCTGACCTACATATACTGTTAATGAATATGATGCATTTCTTTTTGTATGAACCTCTGTCCTGCATGGCAGTGAACAGTGACATCACCCACATGACTCTGACCTATATATACTGCTAATGAATATGATGCATTTCTTTGTGTATGAACCTCTGTCCTGCGTGGCAGTGAACAGTGACATCACCCACATGACTCTGACCTACATATACTGTTAATGAATATGATGCATTTCTTTTTGTATGAACCTCTGTCCTGCATGGCAGTGAACAGTGACATCACCCACATGACTCTGACCTATATATACTGCTAATGAATATGATGCATTTCTTTGTGTATGAACCTCTGTCCTGCGTGGCAGTGAGAAGTGATACCACCTTCAGTGTCAAGACCTGACTGAATCACTCATTGTGAGAGGTTTGAATAATAGACCAGGTTCCTTGCAGACCTTACTACTACAGCGTCAGATGGTGACTGGCAACCGGGTGCTGCCACAGACAAGCTCCCGCCTCAACACATGGGAAAACATATCGTACGATGGTACTCCATTTCACAATCTTTCACTCAGAACAGGCAAACTGTACTCCAAGCTTTGTCAATAAATTTGTCAAACTAAACTTGTAAGATACGCGAAGTCCATGATTAATTTACTGAATAATAACGAAGCACTGTTGGTCAAGTGCTCTATATCACGAATATAAATCAGATAATATAATATAAACACGGCCATAAGCACAAGGACGTGAGGGTGTCGTGAATATTAGACTCACAAATAACAAGCAAGTTTCATCACCCTGGGCGAAGACGGTTTGTTTACATCCAACCACCAATCACGTGCCAGAATTCCCGTGACGTCACTCCATTCTCCCTGCAGCTGCTAGAATGAATTTCATTTAATATTCCGATAAACCAATCCGGAAGCGAGTAAATGAGGAACTAAAAATTCCTTCTCCTCAGTATTTCATGCAAATTCTTCTCATTTGCATGTACCTACTAATTCACATTCAGAATTTCCGTCCGACATTATCCTAAGAGGCGGTGATGCTTGAACGCACACTATGGCGAGTGTGTTGTGAGAGGGGAGTTATGTTGTTACGGTGAAGATAACTTGTATGGATGTTATCTTATTAGTGGAGATAACATGTACTACACTGCGTAGGGATAATCATAGGTTAGTTATAACTTCTTTGGAGACTTCTGACTGGTTTAACACGATCATGCTCATATGAAACTTTACCTGATCTAACCTAACCTATCTCAATACTACTACTACTACTACTTTTTTTTTTTTTAATATGGCCTCCAGCCTCCCCCAATAGCCACACCTTCGCCACCATTTATTTACCTTAATATTAAATATCCTAATACATAAGAAGCTATCCTATCTGTGTTAAATTAGTTGAGCCGCAGATCTATGCGGCATTCAGTGACTGTAGCCTCATAGTCAATATCTGCAGCAGTTGTCGGAGTAGGGGCAGAAGCTCTCGTTGCCCTAATGATAATAATAATATTAATAATAATAATAATAATAATAATAATAATAATAATAATAATAATAATAATAATAATAATAATAACCTGTTTATTAATAGAGCTGCAGCCGGTGGCTGAAAATATACAGACTTACATGTGATTTAGACATAATGATATAATATGTGTTGAATACATTTACAGGGCTGTACAGTACATAAATCAGGAGCTGTTTATTATTTTAACAGTAGATGGGATGGTGCTGTTCTTATATCTATCGGTGCGGGCTCTTATGGGCTGAATTTTGTTGTAGTGGCGGACTGGGCGAGGTGGGCGGGGGACTGGAGGTGGCAGGAGGTGGCGATGACGAGGATGGTGCAGTAGTCCACTGCCAAACCTTGCTAGTGCTTGGTGGTGGAGGTCACCGAGGGATGGCATTTCCAGGGTGGAGAGAGCGTTGGTGTAGCCGGAGTATTCTGCGCCGAGCATGATTCTGCAGGCCCTCTTCTCTAGCTGACGTTGTTGGGTGGAGTTGAGAGAAGACGACCAGGCTGGTGACGCATACGTTAGCTTGGGGAGAATAAAGGTGTTATAGATAGTCCTCAGCTCTGGCGGTATGTATGTATGTATATAACTTTGTTTAACTTCCCTCTACTCACACACTCACCGCTGCTGCTTCCTGTGTGTGTGTGTGTGTGTGTGTGTGCGTACAGACTCTCCATCTTCAATGCCATGTGTGGAACTAATAAGACTTGTGTTCTGTTATTTCTTCTTTAAATTCAATGAGTACGAAGATTTAACTCCCTGAGAAAGATGAATTAAGACATTGTAAACACGGAGGTAAACCATCGTACATAAAAAGAAAAATTAACGTACTCAAAGGGTTAAGTTATCGTACTCAGGAGTTAGGATATCGTCGTCAAGGGGTTAAACATCCCCTCGCCAGTCACGTAACATCTTCATAGGGAAAGATTAAGGGACAAAGCGATGAAATATTCCCGCCATAAATCCCTAAACTTAGACAATAATGGGTCGAGGGAACCAGTGAACGCCTCCTGTACATCACTCAAGACTGCCAACACACACTATCTCTCTCTCTTTCTCTCTCTCTCTTTCCCTCACTTCGTTATCACTCCTCTCTCTCTCTCTCTCTCTCTCTCTCTCTCTCTCTCTCTCTCTCTCTCTCACGGGGACACACCTAGAGACCGTGACAGGTGTCGAACACAGGACGGAGATGTATGACTCTTGTGTAACCCTTCACACCTGAACCAGATTTATACCTGACCTGACCTGACACATGGACGAACCCAGTTAGTGACCTGACCTGACACATGGACGAACCCAGTTAGTGACCTGACCTGACACATGGACGAACCCAGTTAGTGACCTGACCTGACACATGGACGAACCCAGTTAGTGACCTGACCTGACACATGGACGAACCCAGTTAGTGACCTGACCTAACACATGGACGAACCCAGTTAGTGACCTGACCTGACCTGACACATGGACGAACCCAGTTAGTGACCTGACCTGAATCTATACATAGATGAATATAGTTAGTGATCTGACCTCAGCTGACCTGACCAGACCTGACCTGACCTCAAGGTAATTACAGTTAGAGCATTGACCTGACCTAATACACAATTGGCTCTCTGAATTAGGAGTGACCTGATATACCCTCTCTGACCTGACCTGACCTGACGTGACCTGACGTATGCATGAACTGAAAACACACACATACAGACAGACAGACAGACAGACAGATAGACAGACATAAAATAAAACAAAGGAAGAAAACTATTTTAAAAAGCGTTGACTGAGGGCGATGACAGATGCTCTCTCTCTCTCTCTCTCTCTCTCTCTCTCTCTCTCTCTCTCTCTCTCTCTCTCTCTCTCTCTCATAAGAACATAAGGAGTCACCAATAGGCCGGTTGGTCTGTGCATGGCAGCTCCTGTCGAGAGTTACTACCACTCTCTATCATCCATGAATCTATCCAGCCTCCTTTTGAAACTTTCCAGCGTTCCAGCACTTACCACACAGTTGCTAAGCTTGTTCCACTCGTCCACCACCCTATTTGTGAACCAGTTCCTTCCTATCTCCCTCCTAAACCTAAACTCTTCTTTCCCTCCATCCTCCTCTCCCCTTCTTTCTTCTTCTTCCTCCTTCTCTCATGTTTCTCTCGTCTCCTCCCCTCTTCTGTCGGTCTGTCTCTGTCTCCTTATCTCTCTCTCTCTCTTGTACTCGCTCTTTTCCCTCTCTCTCTATCTATCTCTGTCTCTCTATCTCTTTCCCAATAGTCAATATAACCTAACCTTAATATTTCCCCCTGAGTATTTGGACTGGCCAATACCTCTCTCTCTCTCTCTCTCTCTCTCTCTCTCTCTTTCTCTCTCTCTCTCCTGGACTGCCAAACACCACTCGAGTCAGCCACCTAACCTAACCTAACCTTTTGTGTGATCCTGATATAGTGTTGTGTTGGGTTCGGTTATCGTGAACGTTATGCAAGTGATAATTGTGTGTGTGTGTGTGTGTGTGTGTGTGTGTGTGTGTTTTCGTAATGATAATAATATTGTTAATAATGACAATAAAGATAATCCTACTATCATCATTAATACAGACAGACACACATACACACACACACAACACACACACACACACAACACACACACGCACATACACACACACACACACACACACTCGCGTGAGAGCCAGTACTACCACCTAGAGGCCACGCTGGGTTTTAAAGGCTCGACCCATTCTGTTATATTCAGTGAAAAGAACCCAACGAGACCAAAAAGAGACCCAACGAGAACCAGAGACCCGAGTGTGTGTGTGTGTGTGTGTGTGTGTGTGTGTGTGTCGTTATACATCTACAATAGACTATAATGTATCGTTCATATTTGTTTGGGGTATTGACAGATACTAGTAGGTGTTGTGGTAATTGTGGTAGGTAGTGTGGTAATGGTGGTAGGTGTTGTGGTAATGGTGGTAGGTAGTGTGGTAATGGTGGTAGGTGTTGTGGTAATGGTGGTAGGTAGTGTGGTAATGGTGGTAGGTGTTGTGGTAATGGTGGTAGGTGTTGTGGTAATGGTGGTAGGTGTTGACGAATTGTGGTAGGTGTTGACGAATTGTGGTAGGTGTTGACGAATTGTGGTAGGTGTTGACGAGATTATGGTAGGTGTTGAGGAAAAATCATGCAGTGGCCAATAGGAAGAGGGGAGACGTCACACGCTCAACGGTGATTGGTGAATGCTGTTATCTTACCACCGCGCTCCGCTTATTTACATAATAAATTCAGTTTGTCTGCGGCTTCGTCTCGGCCCAGGAACGAATCAACGCCCGGATTCACTCGGGTTCGTTCGTTCAATTTTCATTTCTAACTGATGGTCGGGAACGTATTTAACTAACTCACTTAACCTACGTCTTAACTCAAAGGTTTTTACGTTCAATTGGAGGTTCTTACGTTTAAATGAAGGTTCTTACGTTCAATTGAAGGTTCTTACGTTCAAATGGAGGTTCTTACGTTTAATTGAAGGTTCTTACGTTCAACTGAAGGTATAGGAACGTATCTGACCCACTTAAACTACGGCACCAAGATCTATTTTCAAAGGTTCTTCGGTTAAATTTTCTATCTCTTTTATTTTTCCTTCTTCCTACTCCCTCTTCCTTCATATCCTCCCTTCATCTCACCCCTCCTTTCCTCCTCTCACCCTTTCTTTCCTCTCATCCTCTCTTGCCCTTCCCTCACCTTCTCCCTTGCCCTTCCCTCACCTACTCTCTTGCCCTTCCCTCACCTCCTCTCTTGCCCTTCCCTCACCTCCTCCTTTCCCCTCACCTATCCCTCCCTTCCTCTTACCTCATCCTCTCCTCACCCTCATTCTCCCTTGCCCTTCCCTCACCTTTCACCCTCACCTCTCTCTCCCCCCCTTAAAGCCGTGTGCCACATCCAACCACCACCTTCCCCCTCTCTTTTGTTTTGGCTTCTCTCCTTCTCTGTTCTCTCACTTGTCTATTGTTATCTTTCCCTCTCTATCTCTTTCTTTCTTTCTTTCTCTATTGTCTCATATTTAGGTACTCGTTTCTCGTCTTTCTCCTGGTATCTCCTTGTTCTCTTGTTAGTTATGTCTATCTTTTCTCTTGTTTCGTCTATAGTTTCTTGATTCTTGTGTTTATATCGATTTATTTCGTCTATAGTTCCTTGTTTCTTATGTTTACGTAGCTTTATCTCATCTATAGTTCCCTGTTCCTTGTGTTCATATCACTTTATCTCATCTATAGTTCCCTGTTCCTTGTGTTCATATCACTTTATCTCATCTATAGTTCCCTATTCCTTGTGTTCATATCACTTTATCTCATCTATAGTTCCGTGTTCCTTATGTTTTTATTTCTCTTATCCATTCCATCTTTGTTCTTCTATACGTCTGTGTTTATCCTTTGTGTTGATTCTATATCTATTCACTATCGTCTTTTGTTTTCTCCTTTCTGCAGCTAAACAGACTAAGATGATCAGTGCTGTCTGCGTGACCATAACAGACAGGCAGACAGACAGACAGAGACAGACAGACAGACGGACAGGCAACTATAATGTTTATACTTGATTTATATATTAATTAAGAATTTTTTTCCACGTTAATAAGATCAAATATCACGGTAGTCATTACGCGACAGGTCGGTTCTGTCTACATCCGGAGTGTAATTAGCAAAGGATAGAGAGAATGTGTTTATAATTGGTGTATAGATATATAAACCTGTTTAACCCTTTGAGGACGATGGTTTAACCCTTTGAGGACGATGGTTTAACCCTTTGAGGACGATGGTTTAACCCTTTGAGGACGATGGTTTAACCCTTTGTGGACGATGGTTTAACCCTTTGAGGACGATGGTTTAACCCTTTGAGGACGATGGTTTAACCCCTTGAGGAAGATGGTTTAACCCTTTGAGGACGATGGTTTAACCCTTTGAGGACGATGGTTTAACCCTTTGAGGACGATGATTTAACCCTTTGAGGACGATGATTTAACCCTTTGAGGACGATGGCTTAACCCTTTGAGGACGATGATTTAACCCTTTGAGGACGATGATTTAACCCTTTGAGGACGATGATTTAACCCTTTGAGGAAGATGGTTTAACCCTTTGAGAACGATGGTTTAACCCTTTGAGGACGATGGCTTAACCCTTTAAGTCACCCTCCTCAAAGGGTTAATGCTCTCACAGTCAATGGATTAAGTCATAGCTTTAACACCGCGTCATTAACCAGGAGTCCAAGTTCGCCCCCCACACCTTCTGGTTAAAGGCGCTGGGACAGTATATTGGCGCGTCACATCATTAACACACGTAGCAGTCATCATCGCCAATATTTCCACATCAAAATATTGGCGACGTCGCGAAATGTTTTGGAAATATTGCGCGAAATTTAACCCCCATCCCTTCCTTCTCATCACGAAATTGCTATATAATCTTGGCTAGTTTGGGCTATTTTTTTTCCCCAGGCGTTATGTCTACGAATTTAACCACATTTTATAGCTACATAATTCTTGGCTATTTTTGTGTTGTGTAATTTTGTCGTTATATCTAATAATTCATCAACATTATAACAGGTATATAACTTTATGGCGATTCTCTTTAACCTAATCACGAATTAATTATGATACGATATTCAGAAAACTCAGCGCGGTAAATAATATGGCGCCCGAGGGAACACAGCATCCCCCCACAAAAAACTTCCTCTAACACAGCACACAGCAGCCTGGGGGTGGGGAGGGAGGGGTGGTGGGGGGGGGGGGGAGGTGGGAGGGGGTGGGGAGGGAGGGGGGGGGGAGGGTGATTCTAAGTACGTTAGTTTATCATAATTATTATGATCGATGTGGCTTAGCGCTGTTCATCCCCCCACCCTCCCCTTCCTCCTCCTCCTCGCTACGATAGCCTATAAGGTTGATAATCCTGAGGCAGTGAAGCAGAGTGATGATCTTAAAGTATTGTATGTGGTGGTGGTAGGTGGTAGATGGTGGTTGTAGTGGTGAATGGTGGTGGTGAATGGTGGTGGTGAATGGTAGTGGTTGTGGTGGTAGGTGTGTTGGGGTAGTGGTTGGTGGTGGTGGTAGTGATGAATGGTGGTGGTGGTAGTGATGAGTGGTAGTGGTGAATGGTGGTGGCTGTGGTGGTAGGTGTGTTGGGGTAGTGGTTGGTGGTGGTGGTAGTGGTTGGTGGTGGTGGTAGTGGTGGTTGGTGGTGGTAGTGGTGGTTGGTGGTGGTGGTGGTGGTAGTGGTGGTGGTGGTGGTGGTAGTGGTTGGTGGTGGTGGTGGTAGTGGTGGTTGGTGGTGGTAGTGGTGGTTGGTGGTGGTGGAGGTCAGTTGTCAGGTAGCATGATGGCCACCTGGATGATGATGTGGCCAGCTGGGGGTGACGATGTGGCCATGTAAGATATAGTGGCCATGTAAGGAATCGTGTAACTAGCTGGGAGATGATAACCAGAGAGACAGCTTGGCCATCTAGGAGGGATTCCATGACAAAAACCCAGTGGACAAAATCCCAGGATCAGGCACTAGCTGCAACAACACTGCTTCAAGACCAGATTGGTGAACGACCACAGAAACGTGTCCGCAGAGCTCAGAAATCCTTTGAAGAACGCCTTATATATAAGACTGGGATTTTGTCCACTTTTGGGATAAGAGGCTGGGATTTTGTCCGCTGGGATTTTGTCCACTGGGATTTTGTCCTGTAACCTCTCGGAGGAGACGTGGCCACTTGGGAGATGGTTGTACAAATTGACAGGTGGTGTGGCCAGGTGGTCAGTGGAGCTCCCCAGGGCACCATCTGTTACCGTCTGTGATGGCTGGAAGGCTCTGGGGGGCGGAGGGGGGTAGGGGAGAGAGAGAGAGAGAGAGAGAGAGAGAGAGAGAGAGAGAGAGAGAGAGAGAGAGAGAGAGAGAGAGAGACATCATTACGTTAATAAGCATCGTTTACTCAGTACAGAGGAGCTGAGTCTTCTCGTCATTAAGATGAACAGAGGGAGATGTCATCGTTAGACAAGAGGGAGGAGGATGGGGAGTGTAGAGTGGGGTGCTGGGGAGTGTAGAGTGGGGTGGAGTGGGGTGGAGAGGGGTGGAGGGGTGCTAGAGGCGGCGAGGTCCTTCCAAAAGAATATTACCTTAGGATTTACTATCAATAAGGACACTCGGAGGCTAACGGGGCCTCAGATCTCCTCTTAATTGGAAAATCTATTGAAGAAATAATGTTTGGAAATGATATTGACAATGATCCATCTACTGTGTCCCCTGTAGGCATGACCAACCATTAGGGGCCGTGTACATAAGAACCTAACCTAACCTAACCTAGCCTAACCTAACATTACCTTGTTGATGATGATGGTGATGATGATGATGATTCGTAAACATAAAAAAATAAAAAAAGTAAATTATATAAAAAATCCTTTATTCATTGATATGAGACAGACAGACAGAAAAACAGACAGGCAGACAGAGCTATAAACCCCAGATGGTACACGTGAGGATAGGGGAGGGGGGAGATAACACACACACACACACACACACACACACACACACACACACACACACACACACACACACACACACAAGCTAGCAATGTTCCCCGAGATTGGATAGCTTGGTGGGGTCGTGTGGTAGCTGGGGGTGAGTCTTCCCTCCAAAATGACTAATACCAAGGGCGTGTGTGCGGGTGATGACGACCACCTAAGATGTGCTCCGGAGGCCAATCACAGCACTTGACAATTGGCTGACAAGCGGGTCTAGCTGTGCATGGCTGGGTGGTGGTCGGCAAGATGGCTGGGTGGTCGGGAAGTGCATGGAGAGGTCGGGAAGTGAATGGGGAAGTCGGGAAGTGAATGGAGAGGTCGGGGAGTAAATGGAGAGGTCGGGAAGTGAATGGAGAGGTCGGGAAGTGAATGGAGAGGTCGGGAAGTGAATGGAGAGGTCGGGAAGTGAATGGAGAGGTCGGGAAGTGAATGGAGAGGTCGGGAAGTGAATGGAGAGGTCGGGAAGTAAATAGAGTTGATAACTGCCTGGAGAAGAGTGACAATCTTTCTCTATCTATCTCCCTTTGTCTCTCTCTGCCTCTCTCCCTTTAGTTCTCTGTGTATCTCTCTCTATTACTCACTCTTTCTCTGCCTTTCTCTCTTAATCTCTCTCTCTCTCTCTCTCTCTCTCTCTCTCTCTCTCTCTCTCTCTCTCTCTCTCTCTCCCTTTGTCTCTCTTTCTCTGCCTTTCTCTCTTAATCTCTCTCTCTCTCCCTTCGTCTCTCTTTCTCTCTCTCTCTTAATCTCTCTCTCTCCCTTCCTCTCTCTTTCTCTGCCTTTCTCTCTTAATCTCTCTCTCTCCCTTCGTCTCTCTTTCTCTCTCTCTCTCTCTCCTCTCTCTTATGGGGGGGGGGGGGGGGGGGGGGTACACAGCAACCGCAGGAGGGATTGACGCCTTCAGGAATATCCCGCTGGAGGCTACACCATTATCTGGGTCGAGGGGAGGGTCTTACATTGGTAGTGGTCGACCTTAGTAACAAGTCCCTTCAAAACCTGACCTGACCTGACCTGAAATGACCTGACCTGACCTGACCTGACCTTGAAGAGAAGAAGACCAAACGGGAACTATAAGTACTCGAAAGTCTTTGGAGGAGGAAGAGGAAAGGAAGAGGAAGGAGAAGAGAAGAAAAAAAGATGTCTAGGAAGTACTGGCTGGCTGAGAGAGAGAGAGAGAGAGAGAGAGAGAGAGAGAGAGAGAGGTCAAGCAGAGGTCAGTTGTGTACGCCTTTAATACGACTTCCACGGTAGTGAGGTAACAGGTGGCTTCCAGGATTGTGTTTCAGTCGATAATAACCATTAAACGGTGTGTGTGTGTGTGTGTGTGTGTGTGTGTGTGTGTGTGTGTGTGTGTGTGTGTGTGTGTGTGTGTGTAAAGACAGAAACCTTACGGAGACAAATATTTCTATTCTGTCTGTTCCATTCTCTTCCTTCTCGTTCTCTCTCTCTCTCTCTGTTTCTGTCTGCTTGTTAGGTCCTTTATCTCTCTCTCTCTCTCTTCTCCTCTTTATCCGTGTCTACCTTTCTCAACCTGTTTCTCTCACAGTTTGTTAAGATTTACCTCAGTCACTCGTAGAGGGATCAAGGTGCTGTGTTGGTGCTGTGTTGGTGCTGTGTTGGTGCTGTGTTGGTGCTGTGTTGGTGCTGTGTTGGTGCTGTGTTGGTGCTGTGTTGGTGAGGTGAGAGGCTACTTGAGGGAGAGAGGAGGAGGCCCACAGCATCCATCCCTCACAGTGGGAGATAATTGGCTGGAGACAAGTTGGATGATGCTGGGTTGTCATGGTAACGGCGTCACCAACCTGATTCTGAGGACACGGGTTCGATGGCTTCCCTCCCCTCTCCCCCCAGATGAACCTCCTGAACCTTATTTGTAAAGTCTTAAGGGATCTTATGTGTAGATTTTACCTAAAGTCTGAACAAGAAAAATGTATCTCACTTAACCAAACCTGTGTGTGTGTGTGTGGCCACTTCATCATCAAGACTCGTGCTGTGCCTCCTCGTGGCAACACACGGTAACTGGGTGCTTCGTGGGCCCAGGCTAGATCATCAGGGAATCTCGGAGCAGCAGTGGGCCACAGAGGGACAGCGCATAGACCCACTGGCATGTGGACACGTTCTGGCGCCTACCAACCATTGCCCTGCTGCCTTGCGGAGTAAACCCTGAACGAAAAATCTGCGGTGTAGCCCCGCATCAGGCAGACATGCTTACAGAGCTCCAACAAGACCCCAACGGCGGAAGAGGTGACCACCATGGGAACCCAACGACTACACCGGCGGACGAAGGCAATGCCTGATGGACAGGCTACTAAGGCGGAACCCAACAAACTGGGCTATCGGCAGTCCATTGCAACTCTCCCTCTCCCCAGTCGTTGCAACACTTGCACCACTGAATCAGGAAAAAGGAGAGCCACGATGTGTGGTTGCAGCCTATGCTCCTGCCTCACCACATAAATCAACTCACAAAGCCATCATCCAGCTCATCATCCAGCTCATCATCCAGCTCATCATCACCCAAGCCCCTATACCCCCGAAAGTCCTATGGCGACGGGCGAGTGGCAGAGATGACTGCCGGGAGTCTCTAGTCACAACTCTGCACATGGGCAGCACAGATAAGATGGTCGCTTATGCACTGGGATCTAGGCAGCAATGCAATCCGGTCCTGTTTGTGCGACTGAGCAGCCCTTACGAGGAGCCACTCTGCTCACCCCACATAGGGATGGGGGGCTAGAAAAGGTGCCCTAAACATAGCCTGCCTAAAGAAACAACCTGACTGGGCAACCACACCCAGTAAAGTCATCCTTATGCAGTCGAAAACACAATCATAATCACAGATCAAAACAAAAATAATCTATACAACCTCTTTTGGTCGCTGCATGGAGTGTCAGGACCCTTCTGGATACTGGCACAAATGAGCGTCCTGAAAGAAGAACTGCCTTTGTGACAAAAGAGCTGGCTAGGTATAACATCGACATAGCAGCCATTAGTGAGTCCCGGCTCCCAGATGAGGACCAGCTCACAGAACAGGGGTCTGGCTATACCTTCTTCCGGAAGGGTAAGCCTCCTGCTGAAAGAAACGGCATCTATGGAGTTGGCTTTGCCATCCGCCAATGCATCCTACACAGGCTAACTGAAATGCTCACACTCATTCACTCACGTCATCCTTTGGTCATCAGTACATACGCCCCAACACTGGATGCAGAGAATGAAATCAAGGAGGCCTTTTACGCAGACCTTGACAGGTGCTAACCTCTATCCCCAGAGAAGACAAGGTTGTGCTCCTTGGTGACCTCAATACCAAAGTTGGCAGAGATGCTAACATTTGGCAGGGAACCATAGGGAGAAATGGACTAGGTAAGTGTAGTCCCAACGGCCTACTACTCCTCAGCAAGTGTGCTGCACGCAACCTCGCTATCACCAACACCTTGTTTAGGCAGGCCGACAAGTTCAAGGGTTCGTGGCAAACACCCACGATCCAAATACTGGTATCTCATTGACTGGGAAGACAAGAGAACAAATGCCAGTATTCTCGCTGACACCAACTGTTGGAGCATCAAGGCTACCATTATCCATGAACAACTACGCTGGACTGGCCATGTTACCCGCATGGACAACAGTAGACTGCCAAAGCAGCTACTTTACAGTCACCAAACGAAAAGTAAACGTAACGCCGGCGGGCAACTGAAGAGGTATAAGGATAGTCTTAAGACAAACCAGAAAAAGTGCCAAATCGACCCCCTCACCTGGGAGACGATTACTCCACACCGTAATGCTTGGAGGAGCACCACAAGAGAAGGTGTCAATAATTTTGAGTTAGCCCGACTGCATACCAAGGCAGACAAGCGCCAACACCAGAAAGACGCTGCCACCGCCCCTCCCGTACTAGATGTAGTCCCCCACACGTGCAACATCTGTGAACTACCCTGCTTTTCCCGTATCGGCCTCTTTAGTCACCTAAAAACTCGCCAATTCATATCATTGTATTATAGCTGGATGATCGTAATACTAGTTTCCGAGTGACAGCAAAGTAGTAGTAGTAGTAGTAGTAGTAGTAGTAGTAGTAGTAGTGTGTGTGTGTGTGTGTGTGTGTGTACAGTATAGTGTATTGCACCTGTAGTGAAATCCACATTCATGTTTATTTATGTATTTCCGTTCAGATGCTGCGATGGTTTTGTCTGCACACACACACACACACACACACACACACACACACACACACACACACACACCCTCCCCCACACCCTCCCCCCACACCCTCCCCCCACACCTTTCCACCCACATCCCTCCATCCACACCCTTCCACCCACACCCTCCGCCCACACCTTCCCACCCACTACCATACACCCACACCCTCCACCCACACCCTTCACCCACACCCTCCACCCACACCCTTCCACCCACACCCTTCCACCCACACCCACCACCCACACCTTCCACCCACACCCTCCACCCACACCCTCCACCCACACCCCCCCCACACACAGTTCACCATACTGGCAAAATCAGATGGAGACTAAGTGGGCAAAAAACGTAGTGACCTGAAATTTGGCTTCATTAATTACAATACAACTCTGGACGAAGGCAGAGGGTGATTTCCCCAGTGTATTTTGCCTGGTGGTGGTGGAAAGTCTCTCTCTCTCTCTCTCTCTCTCTCTCTCTCTCTCTCTCTCTCTCTCTCTCTCTCTCTCTCTCTCTCTCTCTCTCTCTCTCCCTCCATTAATCCATTATTTTATTCATTCAGGTATTCATCTTCCACCTTCATTTAATCTATGTCTCTACTTAATCATAAATATTTTCATTCATTCATTCATTCATCAACTAATTCAACAATCGATTTATTCATTAATTTAGTCATCTATCAGTCTCTTTATTCACTTATTCATTTATCAAGTTATTCATTAATTTATTCATCTATCAGTCCATTAATTCACTTATTCATTTATCATGTTATTCATTAATTTATTCATCTATCAGTCCATTAATTCACTTATTCATTTATCAAGTTATTCATTAATTTATTCAGGTAATCACCCGAGTGTCTCTACTATCGACCGGCCATTGTAAACAGACCTGATAAAGTCTACGGATTTGGCCCATCACGTTTCACTACCTCCCTCCCTTTCACCTTTCACCTCTCTTTCTCTCTCTCTCTCTCTTATTCCTTATGCCGTGGCTCACCTTACACCATGGTCCATTGGTCCAACTCAACCCATGGTCCACCTCAACCCATGGCCCGCCTAAACCAATGGTCTACCTCACCATATGACCCACTTTACCCCATGGTCCACCTCAACCCATGACCCACCTCACCCTATGGCCCTCCGACCACACAATACCGCCACCTGATTATTTTATTTCCCTGGGCTTATTACCTTATTTCCTGGTGTGTGGAGCAACAATGTGTAAAATAAGGTGTAATTTATCACACAGGTATGAGGGAAATTACTCTCTCTCTCTCTCTCTCTCTCTCTCTCTCTCTCTCTCTCTCTCTCTCTCTCTCTCTCTCACATACACACACACACACCTTCCCTGGGTATGTTCAGTAAAAATGTGTGTGTGTGTGTGTGTGTGTGTGTGTGTGTGTGTGTGTGTGTTCTTAGTGGATGAGAGTAAGGGCTTATGTGTGTGATTGCATTTCCTGAATATGTGAATAAAATAAACTGCAGTCATGTACGTGGCTGTAGGTGGAATACATTTAAATGGAGTGAGAGGTAGAGATACTGTACACACACACACACACACACACACACACACACACACACACACACAAGTCCCTTTCTATAATAAGGACTTTTACCTACAAAACACTTTTTTTTTTCTGGTACCATTTCTAGCTACATACCAGTGTTGCCAACTTCCTTAACTTCCAGTAAAACCTTAAAAGTCTGGTTTATACAGTGTTGCCAACTCCCCTCTTCCACCCTCACACAACATTTCAAAATAAATTCTTGTTTATGTTTCTCCCAAGGTTAAAAAATTCTCTTCCCACAGTAAGTTTCCTTTGAATTTGTGTGTGTGTGTGATCTTGCACTGGAGTATCGAGGTATGTATATGTAATGTGTTGTAGTGTTGTGTCAGGGTTGCATAGAGGTTGTTTTTGTGTGTTCCCTCGACCATAATCATCACTTACTGCCTTTTCTTGCCCTCACCTGGTTCACCTGGTCGCTTATTCTCAAAGTTAATAAAACTCCTTCCTTTTCTCCTCTCACTTTCCTTCTGTTATCTTCCCTCTCTTTCTTTCCTCCCTCTCCCACTATCCTCCCCCTCCCACTTTTTCCCTTCCCATTCTCCCTCTCTCCCTTACCCCCCCCTTACCCCCCTCACCCCTAGGCGTTGGCTACATTACCTGTATACAGTAGTAGTCAAGCGAGTGATTTAATCTCTTAATCAGCCCGCTAATGAGGTACTTCCCGCCCGCTCAGGTAAAACAGGTGAGGAGGGGGGGGGGGGGGTTACCTGAGGTTGCTGGTTATTGAGAAGGTAAGTGTGTGTGTGTGAGTGTGTGCAATTAGAGTTATGAGTGCGAAGGTACGAAGGAACCCTCCCCCCTCCCTCACCTACCCTACCTTCCTCCATCACCTACCCTCCCTCCCTCACCTACCCTCCCCCCTCCCTCTCCTACCCTCCCTCCCTCACCTACCCTCCCTCCCTCACCTACCCTCCCTCCTCCCTCTCCTACCCTCCCTCCCTCACCTACCCTCCCTCCCTCACCTACCCTCCCTCCACCGAGTGCCGGGCCATCATACACACCTGCCGCTAATTAACTACAGGTGTCACTGGCATTCCTCGTCACACACTCGACCAAAAATATGAAGAAAAAAAAGATAGGAAGTAATGGTGACGAGAGACAGTGTGTGTGTGTGTGTGTGTGTGTGTGTGTGTGTGTGTGTGTGTGTGTGTGTGTGTTTGTGTGTGTGTTTGTGTGTGTGTTTGTATGTGTGTGTTGGTGTGTGTTTGTATGTGTGTGTTTGTGTGTTTGTGTGTGTGTTTGTGATATGTTTGTGTGTGTGTTTGTATGTGTGTGTTTGTGTGTGTGTTTATGTGTGTACCGTATATTTCCACCACCATACCGCCACCATTACCACCACTATACCACCATTCCTTCACTGCACTGACTCCCACACAATATCACCACACTACCTCACCACACCACTACTATACCAAAATACCATCGCAGCACCACCACCACCACACCATTACAACACCACCTACACCACACCACCATAACACCATCACCCTCACCATAACACCACTACCGTCAGTTTCTCCAAATATTTACTCTCTGGGGGCTTCACCTGCTGGCCAAACCTTAAACATTTTTTTTAAAAGATTTTGTGTTGACTCGATACCTCCATGTTGTTACACGCACACAAACACGCACACACGCACACACTTGGCGGGGACACTGGCACACGCTACTTCCCTCTCCTGTGTCCCCTTATGTTCCCTCTCGTCTCTTCCCTCTCACTTCCTCTCTCTCCCTCACCTCCTCACCCCTCCATCCTTTCCCCACTCTCATCCCCTTTACCTACCCTCCCTCTCATTCCTTCCACCTAGCACTCTCTTCTTCTCTCCCCACTCTATCTTTATCCCTCCCTTCCCACTCCACTCCACTCCACCCCCCTCTTCTTTCCCTCCTTCTCGTTCCTTCTACCTAATACCTCCACCTCCCTCTCTATTTCTCCCCTCCCCACTCCACTCCACCCCACTTAGAGGTCAGACGAGTGTGGAGACGAGCCAATTAAAACAAGCAATTTGGTCGGGTAGTTAAGTTTGAAGGAATTACCATAAAGTTATACAGTAGGTGAAGAATGAGGAGGCTGTTCGGGGTTATATCGCGTATTTGAGTTTTAATGGGAAGTAAACACTTGGTTAATAGTGACGCTGGTG
>CAUDMG010002011.1:147500-152500 GCA_958450375.1 Homarus gammarus
TCTCTCTCTCTGTTTATACTGCGTCTCCTCCAACCACTACGTCAATCCCTCCTCAACAGTCCTGCTTGTGTGTGTCAGTTAAATAAAAAATTCTATAGCTTTCCAGGTTTTAGAGCTACAGACAGCTATGTAGAGCTTGAGAGGTGTAGCTTTCATGTTTTCATGAGCTACTTGACAGACAGACAGACAGACAGATAGAATTAAATAAGTAGATCATATGGCAAGTTATATTAAATTACAAACAAAATAGACTTCAGTTTCATATAAATAACAAACAAACAGACATTCAGTACAAATGTGGTAAAACAAAAACACACAAACACACACGCTGACAATAACAGACACACGCTCACAATAACACAAACACACACACACAGAAGCAAGCACAGACTCTTTCAACCAGTGTACAAAGGATGAAATCAATAAACCCAATTCCCACCATTTTACACAAAGTTGTATATTGTTTTGAAAGACAATAAAATAACAAATAAATAAACATAATTCTACAAACACACACACACACAAAAAAAACATAAACATCCTCTCATTAAAAATATAAGGGATCAAATGTATAAACGCGATGCTCAACAAATTGTATAAACGCGAGAACAAAACAAACCCCGAGTTGAATTCCCGCGCGAGTGAGTGAGATTCCGACGACCTTAGAAACAAAATACGATCGGGGAGAGACATTCGGATCGCTTGTGTTGTTCGTCTGTCCCAGGAGAACTGACTTAACTATTATGATGAAGATGATGATCCTCTCAAAGACCTTCCAACTCTTGTTTATTTTGTTAATAAGGACCAGAGGATATTGTTGATAGGGATTGGTTATTAATTTCGACAATTCAGGGTGATGTTGACGATAATTTAAGCTGATTATGTCGATTATTCTAGATGATTTTGATGATAATTTTGGATATAATGACTGATGGTGATATTTGATAACACTTTGAGTTGATTTTAATGATAATTCCGGTTGAAATTAATAATTTACTAGATTTGAATGAGAATATAAACTGATTATAATACATGAATATAAGTTTCCATATTTCAGATTGAAGTTTCTTATTTATGTAAGAATTCTGAAAACCTAAGTTGATCTTGATAAATTATGCACCATATTATACGTAATTTTATAATATAAGAATAAGTATTATCGCTTTTCTTATTGTATATATAAATCTTTATAATATATAATAAAATATAATAATTTCTCGGTATGGTTATATGTTTTTGTACGGACAGACAGACAGACAGACACTGCACCTTTAACTGGACAGAGCAAAAAACACGGCCGGTCCTTTGGTAATGTTGACCATTATTATGATGAGAGAGAGAGAGAGTGAGAGGTGATCCTGATGCTTTCTCATATTCAAGCTGTCAGTTGTGTTGATATAAGTATATAGACCTGTTTTAAAACTAATAAATATTGTATTGGCCAGGTCGAGCCCATAAAGTCTCCGTCACCATTTGCTGGGGTGATGATGGCCGCTGTTTTCTTAATTATTTTTGGTTGTAATTTTTATATCTGTGTATTTCAATCTAACCGTGTGTGTGTGTGTGTGTGTGTGTGTGTGTGTTTAACTACTTTATTTGGTTATGACTGTTAACTGTATTGTCTGTCTATCAAAGTTTTCGTCTGTCTGTCTAATAGCGCTTACATCTGTCTATAAATCTGTCTATAAATCTGTCTGTCTTATCTTCCACCTACACATAATTACACTAGCTCTATCAAATAATTACCTTACTTATCTCTTGACCTGTTAATTACATTTCCTATCTCTCCCACCAGCTATCAATCTAATTACTGATTACATTAATTACCTGATTATCTAATAATTACAATCCTTATCTAATTATTTAATCTAATAATTCAACTAATTTCTGATTACCTTTACACCATCTTTCTCTTAATTATATGACCTATTAAGTGTCGTTAATTATCTCACCTGTGCACTTCTTGCTTGTTGATTACATTATTCTCCTAAGTATCTGGTCATTACGGTAATTATCTCTTTATCTCTTAATTACGCCATTTATCCTTTTATATCTTGTCTATGTTATTAATTTACTCTATTTTTTGAGCATTTAGTAAAGATAATAAAAATAATAAAATGATAAAATGATAAAAATAATAATAACAATAATAACAAATCAGAACAAATAATAATAATAATAATGATAATAATAATAATAATAATAATAATAATAATAATAATGATAATAATAATGATGATGATGATGATGATGATAATAATAATAATAATAATAATAATAATAATAATAATAATAATAATAACAATAATAATAATAATAATAACTTAGAACAAATAATAACAACAATAACTAATTTATAGAAACTCGAAGTGATTTTAAAGTCATGTACAGGAAGGAGTGTTAATGTGTGTGTGTGTGTTGAGGGTATGTACTCTGTCTGCCTGTCTGTCTGTTGATGCTCTCTCTGTCTCTCTCTGTCTCCCTGTCTCACACAAACACATTATTTACTATAGGGCTTAAAATGACATCCCCTCTCCCCATTCTTTAACTATTTCTCCCTTCCATCCATATCCTTTCTCCTTACTTTCTTTCTCCTACTTCCCCCTGTCTCCCCTCTCTACCTCTCCTTCATAACTCTCCTTTCTCCCCTCCTCTCTGTCCTCCCTCTTCCTCTTCTCTGTCCTCCCCCTTCTTCCTCTCTCCTCCCCGCTTCCCCCTCTCTTCTTATCCCCTCGTCCTATTTTTTCCTCCCTACCCTTCTCATTTTATTTCCTCTCTCTTCTTTCTCCTCCTCTTCTCCCATCTCCTCTCCCCTTAATCCTCTTCTCCTACAAATCTTCTCTCCCCTCCTCCTACCTCCTCCCCTCCCACCCCCACTTCACCAGAAATGCGTTTTCAATGGGAATTTCACTTCAACTGGTCACCATTTGCAATATTTCTATCTTAAAATATTCCAAATGCAGTGAAACACTTATCTATAATATGTCCTTTGCAATATTGCATGTCCACCACCATCATGTTGCAGATATATATTCAAATGAGGGATAATGTTTTGCAAATACTTCTTTTTCATGAGTTTTTGCAATATTGTAAATGGTGTTTGGTGGAGTGGTGGAGGGGGGGGGGGGTTGTTGATGTGGGTGGGGATACTCATTCACACATGCGTACAGTATTATCATAGCCACTCACATATACTAAATTATGCGTTACTTGTACCCAAACACACACACACACACACACACACTTCTTCACCCCTATCTCTCTGAATTCCTCCCACTCTCTCTCTCTCTCCTCCCCCTCTCTCTCTTCCCCCTCTCTCTCTCACACCCCCTCTCTCTCTCTTCCCCCTCTCTCTCTCACACCCCCTCTCTCTCTCTTCCCCCTCTCTCTCTCCCCCCCATAATAATATAACACCAATCGTCACTTTTCATCACACCATCAAAGTCAGCCACCATACACAACCCATTACGTCATTATTTATTCAAAAAGAACTGGAAAATTACATTAATTTTTCACCACAAACAAGTTAATTTACATGTTGGCGGCGCTACCTGCAAATGATTTACACCTGTACGTCCTGCTGGTGATATACGTACATACATACATATACATACATGAGCGTATATACACACACACACACACACATGCACGCACTTTGGCAGTACTGTGTTCTTGGTGTGATAAACTTCAGTTCTAACAGGACCTGACCTGACCTGACCTAACCTAACCTAACTAAACCTAATCTAGCCCTTCTACCCACGCCAACCCAACCCAAACTCAGGTTAGTTAAGCCACACAACGTTACAAATAATAGATACCAGAACAGTGTTACCAATAGTTAGACATAGTTTAGGGAAAAAAAGACTGGCTCAATTTCATCCCTTCATTCATTATATTCAATCGTTGCGGCGGAAACTGTCGGAATAGTTCATATGGAAGGTATTATTAATTTATTCTGTCCTGGTAAAAAATATAACCGTAGGTAATACTGAATGATTGAGAGCAGCTAGTGGGCCTCTCGTGTGTCTGGTTTATGTTATTAAACCATTGAGATTGATGGGTTTATTAGTTTAGCCCTTAAGGATGATGGGTTTAATGGCTTAGCCCTTAAGGATATATGTTTTAAGGGTTTAACACTTGAGGATGAGTTTTAATGGTTTAACACTGAAGGATGATAATGGTTTAACACTTGAGGATGATGATGGGTTAACTCTTGTAAATTATAGTTTAAATGGTTTAACACTTAAGGATGATAATGGTTTAACACTTAAGGATGATAATGGTTTAACACTTGAGGATGATGATGGGTTAACTCTTGCAAATTATAGTTTTAATGGTTTAACCCCTAAGAGTGATGGTTTACTCACTCAATATCGATGGTTTAGCTTCTCTGGGATAATGATATAAGAGGAAAATGATTTATTATTAATGGTTAAACACCTTCAGAATTATATTGTTAAAACTCCTCTAGTATGATAATTAAACGAGGTTATGGTTAATAGTTGTGTCATGTTGAGTTAAACTAACTTAAATTGTATTAAACTAACTAAAATTGTATTAAACTAATTTAAATTGTATTAAACTAACTAAAATTGTATAAACTAACTAAAATGGTATTAAACTAACTAAAATGGTATTAAACTAATTTAAATTGTATAAACTAACTAAAATTGTATAAACTAACTAAAATTGTATAAACTAACTAAAATTGTATAAACTAACTAAAATGGTATTAAACTAACTTAAATTGTATTAAACTAACTAAAATTGTATAAACTAACTAAAATTGTATTAAACTAACTTAAATTGTATTAAACTAACTAAAATTGTATTAAACTAACTAAAATTGTATTAAACTAACTAAAATATTATTAAACTAACTAAAATTGTATTAAACTAACTAAAATTGTATTAAACTAACTTAAATTGTATTAAACTAACTAAAATATTATTAAACTAACTAAAATTGTATTAAACTAACTAAAATTGTATTAAACTAA
>CAUDMG010002011.1:157500-170000 GCA_958450375.1 Homarus gammarus
ATATTAAGTGTTCGTTATATCGAGGGTTCGTTATATCAAGGGTTCGTTGTATCAATGGTTCGTTATGTCAAGTGTTCGTTATATCAAGTGTTCGTTATATCAAGGGTTCGTTATATCAAGGGTTCGTTATATCAAGGGTTCGTTATATCGAGGGTTCGTTATATCGAGGGTTCGTTATATCGAGGGTTCGTTATATCAAGGGTTCGTTATATCAAGGGTTCGTTATATCAAGGGTTCGTTATATCAAGACGTCTGCTGTTATTGTTGTTCCTTCTATTCCTCTGTTTATCACATATTTTCTCTGTAGTTCATCTTCCTAAGAGGCAATACTTCTCTCTCTCCCTCCCTCCCTCCCTCTGTCTCCAATTTCTATCTTTCTCTGTCTTTCTCTCTCTAATTTCTGCCTATCTGTCTATCTCTCTCTATTTCTCTCTAATTTCTATCTTTCTCTCTCTCTTTCTCTCTAATTTCTATCTTTCTCTCTCTCTTTCTCTCTAATTTCTATCTTTCTCTCTCTCTCTTTCTCTCTAATTTCTACCTATCTATCTGTCTGTCTCTCAACACAAACTGCCGCACACTTCCAACCAGGCAATTAGACATGAGGGCAATTAAGGTCGGGAGAGGTGGGTGGCCACTTAACCTTAACCAGAAAAAAAAAATAACTTGAATGTTATTGGATCTCTCTCTCTCTCTCTCTCTCTCTCTCTCTCTCTCTCTCTCTCTCTCTCTCTCTCTCGTCACCGGTACATCACAGGAATAAAGTCCACAGCAGCTCTAACTAAACGCAATAAAGCACAAACATTATTACGGACCTCACACACCAATAAAACTTTTACTCCACAAATATAACCTTACCTGACTTGACCTGGTTTGACCTGACTTGACCTGGTTTGACCTGGTTTGACCTGACTTGACCTGGTTTGACCTGACTTGACCTGGTTTGACCTGGTTTGACCTGACTTGACCTGGTTTGACCTGGTTTGACCTGGCGTGACCTGACTTGACCTGGTTTGACCTGGTTTGACCTGACTTGACCTGGTTTGACCTGACTTGACCTGACCTAACCTGACCTACAATCTCTTCCCTCACTATAAAAAACAAAGATTAATACACAAAATATTAAAGAAAAAAATAGGAAAAATAATAAAGAAATAATTAAAATAAGCAACGATAATTTTAATCTAACTCTAGAAAATAAAATAAAATATAAATTCCTGGTTAAAAAAAATTCTTGTATAAATTTAATTGATGGGGAATTAATTAGCAGTTTTTAAATTTGCTAAGAAAAAATATCGATAAGTCACACGAACGTCTATGGCAAGTATTAACATTAACATTATTATTAACATTCTTTAGAAAGATTTAAACTTCGGCTCGATATTGAAACGTAATACAACACTTACAATGACTTAACCCCTTGAGTACGGTGATTTAACCCCTTGAGTATGATGACTTAACCCCTTGAGTACGATGACCCCGTGACCTCATGACGTCACCAATGAGCCAATGACACAGACGTAGCACATTATATACATAGTCAGTTGTACTCGGCTCCTGCACCATAGACTGTACTACTCTCAGTGGGTTAGAAATACCTTCTTCCTTCCCTTCCTCCCTCTCCCCTTCCCCCTCTCTTTCTCTCCTCCCTTCCACCCTTCCTTTCCCCTTCCTTCCTTCCGTCCCTCCCTCTCTCTCTCTACCCTTCTCTTCTCCCTCCCTCTCTCTCTCTCTCCCCTTCCTTTCACCTCTCTTCCTCCCCTACATTCCCCTTTTTTCTTCCACTCCACCTCCCATTACTTCCCACTCCATTCATTCTTCTCCCTCTCCGTTTTTTTCCCTCTCCCTCCCTCTCCCCCTCATTACACCCCTCATCCCCCTTTATCCCTTTCCCTCCCCTGATCTCGTCCTGACCCATGGGAGTGTTTATTTTCCCGACTCAACTAGCCCTCCACTCCCTCCACTCCCTCCTACTAGCCAGTTTACGGTCTCAGAGGTCCATACTAGTGACGTTTATCTGTACGTACGGTCGAGGGGGAGGAGATAGTGGTGGTCGGATGTGTACAGCTATTACCTCGCTAAGCCGGACAGATGGTTGGGTCAGCTGAGAGAGAGAGAGAGAGAGAGAGAGAGATCGAGGATTTAATATTCGTATTTGTCTTCAATATAAAGTTACAAGAGCACTCAGTCGAACCTTCCATTATTATTTTACCTGTCTGCCTATACCTGTCCTACCTGGTGGTGGTGGTGGTGGTGGTGGTGGTGAGAGCAAGAATAACAACAACAACAACAATCCTCACTCTACACATAAGTTATAAGTCTCTTGGACATAATTACCTAATTAGAGGGAAATTGGTAGCTGAGAGGCACTGAAGAATTGGGAAGTGAAATTGGGATTGAAGAAACGAAGTTGATTACAGGTAACAGTTGATGGTCGTCAATTTAAGCGTCAGGGGGAAGATGTTGGGTAGAGATTGATTGATGTTTGTGTAGAGAGAGAGAGAGAGAGAGAGAGGATTGACTAAATTCATGCGTCTGGCAGCTCCAAGTGACATTACAAGGAGGAGGAAAAATCTCTTATTCAACCACTCACCAAAATTCTTCAAAGCATTGCATAAAACAAAGAAAATCATAATTAAAACCATAAATTAATCAAACATTGACTCAAACATTCCAATGAATTAATAATTTATCGTAATTAATAGTTTTCTCCCACCAAAACGAAGAAAATGGGATAATATATTGTTGGAGTAAACGCCCCGCCAAAAAAAAATTCTAAGCGTTCTGTTTTGGTATTATTTCCTCCCTCACAGCTGGAGATTTAAGAACGTACTTGTACCATGAGCAGTTTTATATATTTTTTCCTTAACAGGGGCAGGAGAACGTAACTAAATACAGTCTTATTGCATTATTGACACGATGTTAGTTTTCGTCTTCGTGTCGTATGTTAAGTTCTTCAGGAAATATTGTAACAACTTCTTATGCTTATAGATTCCTGGAATAATGTAAGAATCTATCATAAGTGAACGCCTGAACTTCTGAGTATCTATAAAATTACCCTAGAAGCTATCGTAACTCTATGACGTTCTCTTATGGCACAAAAATGAACGCTTGAGCCCTTGAGAACTCTTTTAATTAGCTGATACGTCTAACACAAAAAGAGAAATGGTAAGAAATAAACTCCTGATCTTCGTATCACTGAACTTCTCAACTAAATGACCAAAAAATGAACCCACGGAACTCAGAGAACGTATTGAACTCGCCAACGATTGAACCAGAACGTAAATGAGAAAGTAAACGCGGTGAGGGGGAGGTGAAGGGGGAGCGGGGAGGTGTGGGGGAGGTACGGGGAGGTGCGGGGAGGTGTGGGGGGGGGGAGCAGTAGAGAGGAAAACGCCCGGTGTGTGCCATGAAAGAGTTTAATTAAGTGGACAGGTGTGCGGTGTATTTGTTCAGTGTATTAAAGCTGATGTTATATTACTACGAATAACAACAACAACTGGTAGAGCAATAACAACAACAACAACTTCTATTACAACAACAACAATAAACAACAGCAGCAATAACAACAACAACAACCACCACCACAACCCTCCCTGTCATCAATATCTAAACAAACACAAGATACAAATGACTTACACCCCCTACCCCTTCCTCTCTACCCCCTACCCCTTCCCTCTACCCCCTACCCCTTCCATCTACCCCCTACCCCTCCTCTCTACCCCCTACCCCTTCCCCCTACCCCTCTCTAACCCCTACCCTTTCCTCTCTACCCCCTACCCCTTCCCTCTACCCCCTACCCCTTCCTCTCTACCCCCTACCCCCTACCCCTCCCCCTCAACCCCTTCCCTCTACCCCCTACCCCTTCCCTCTACCCCCTACCCTTTCCTCTCTACCCCCTACCCCTTCCTTCTACCCCCTACCCCCCTGTACCCCCTACCCCTTCCCTCTACCCCCTCTATCCAGCATCTCCCTCCAATAACTCAAAGTTTAGAAAATTACAAAACTCCAGAAACTTTGAAAACTTTTGACGAATTTAGTGTTGAGTTAAATAGTGTGGACTCATCACCTTGTTTAACTCAACCTGCATCTTGTCTCTTAAGTTTATAACCTTTTAAAACTTGATGGTTTAACCCCAGTGAGATGGTTTAATATTTTGAGAAGATGTTTAATTGGGTGTTGGTTTAACCCTTTGAGTGATGGCAAAGTTAGGTTAGGTTGGGTTGGGTTAGGTTAGGTTAGGAGGAGGAGGAGGAAGAGGAAGAGGAGACTAAATAAAGATAAAGAAGTGATTGAGATAGAGAATATATAAGACAGAAGAAGAAGAATTAATAAAAGGAAGAAGCCGAAAACAACGACAACAACGACAACAACAACAACAACAACAACAAGACGAGAGAGAAAGAAGAATATTAAGAAACTAAATAAACTAAAGGAGAATACAAGAAACGAAGAGAAACAAAGATTAATGAATAAGAGAGGAAGAAGAGGGAGAGGGGAAAGAAAGGTTAACGGAGGGGGGAAATAGAGAAAAATGGCAATAAAGGGTAACAAAAAATGGAGGGATAAAGATGGAAAAGGAGGAATAAACTGGGATAAAAATGAGAATTGTAAACGGAAGAAAAATTAATAAATAAGGAAAGAGACAAACTATGATAAACAGAGTAGATGACGAAGACAATAAACGTAATTATGAACACCAGAGAGAAGACAAGGCGGAACTAAGAGAGATGGAAGATAAAAATAAATAAGGAATTAAGAAACGAAGGAATAACCGAAAGGAAAAACAGAAGATCGGATAATAAAGTTCGGATAAGAGAAAATTAATAAAGAAGTGACATAAGGACGACCTAACTGTGTGTTAAAGAGGGTCTGATCGCCTCTGAGACACCACAAACTAATAATAACTTGCGCTTGTGATACCCAACTCGGTGTTACTAAGTTTTGCCCAAGTTAGGATCTCGGGTGAATTTTGCCCAAGTTAAGGTCGAAGGTGTATTTGGCCCAAGTTAAGATCGTATTCTTTTCTTTTTACCGAAGTTAAGATCAAAGGAGTATTTTTTTTTTATAAAGTTATGATAATGAATGAATTTTGCTGAAGTTAGGATCATGGGTTAGTAACGCCGAAGTTAAGATCACAAGTGAATATTGCTCTAGTCTACAAAATATTTAATTCTTCAGCAATATTCTATTCCTATTGTTTTTGTATTGAATATGTCGTAAATATGTTATTATTTTCTTGTAGCACCGTTCATTCCTACCACTAATCTATTATCATATTCTAATAAGACGTCTAATTATAAGATAATTTTCATCTATTACATTACCGGCGGAAATGTATGATAACGGAGATAGGTCTTCCTAAATATTTTCTATTTTCTTCCATTAACATCCCGCCATTATCGTCTGCCTCTCCTCCAACACTGCTGTCTCCTGCGTCTCCTTCATAAATCATCCTGCTCATGTGTTGCTGTACATGTCACGAGGCCAATCAAAAGCCTTTTTTATTTTGAAACCAATTAAAATGTTTTTGGGTGTAATTAGCGGTATTTTTGGCCCAATCAAATCCGAGTATTCTTTTGGTCTCTCATATTTTGAAATTCAAGTTCAGTTCCGACCATGGAAGTCTGCGATGGGTGTCACTTAGGGTATACGGAGCTGAGTGCGAGTTTTGGGGAAAAAACGAAGAAACTATAGCATTTTTTCGATGGCACGGTGTTCTTCAGTAAAGTGTACTAAGAGCAAGACGGAATGTAAATATCACAAAGACCAACATATGTGACGTTGGGTAAGAGTCCCAGAATGCAACGACGAACAAGAACCAGGCCAATAAGGTAAGAAATAGGTGATTCCATCATATGGTGAGAGTCAGTCAGGTTAGGTCAGGTCAGGTTAGGTCAGGTTTAGGTCAGGTCAGGTCAGGTTAGGTTAGGTTAGGTTAGGTTAGGTTAGGTTAGGTTAGGTCAGGTCAGGTCAGGTTAGGTCAGGTTAGGTCAGGTCAGGTTAGGTCAGGTTAGGTTAGGTCAGGTCAGGTTAGGTCAGGTCAGGTCAGGTCAGGTTAGGTTAGGTTTGGTTATTGTTTTTCCAGTGTTTTATTGTGTATTTGTTAGTCGCTTAGGCACTTTTTTTTCCGTTAATATTAATAATGAATTTGTACAGAGATCTTCATTTATTTACAACCTTTATGGAACGTGTTTGAAAATTCCTGTCAAGATTGATGGGAAACTAAATAAATTACCTACAGGTGATAATAATTGTCTAGAATTAAGAAAAGTCTTCCAATATGACGTTTTATGATTAATTTAATTAAAATCTAATTATTTTTGGCATATAAATGTCTCCGCCAAAAGTTAGGAAGGTTGAGAATTAATAAAACACGAAAGACGGGTCATGTAAAGACAGCCAAAATGTATAGACGAAAGAATGATATTCATAAACGACATAAGAACCTCGCTACTCCATCACTCGACGACGGGAGCATCACGGGAATCCTTATGACGCCCAGATGTGAGGCTGGATCCCTTTCATCTCGGCATCTCAGTGCATTTAAGGCTCTTCCCGAGTCAATACCACACAGTAAAGACGAATTTGTTTCTGATTTTAGAGACTGTTAAAATAAGATAGACAACGGAAGGAATAAGCCCATGAATACATTTAAGTTTGAGTACATCACCAAAAATTCTTATGATGTGTTGATGTGAGACTGGATCCCACACACCTCGGTATCCAAGCCTGTCTTAGTCCCTTCTGAGCCAGTAAGACACAGTTATGGGGGATCTAGTCTTTGTTTATAGAAGCTCTTGCATAAACAAAAGAAGAACAGTAAAGGAAAGAATACACTCTACTCTATATAAAACTCGTCGATATATGCTTAAATCGCTTCTTTATATAAGTAATGAAGAGCATTTAACTCTTTCCTGAGTCACTAACAAACAACAATAGACGATCTAATCTTCATAAAATAAAAACGAATCAATAAATAAAAGAAATACGATCAAATCCTGTTTTACCTTAGTTTCCAACAGTGTATAAGTTCCCCCCCTGAGCCAACAAGACAAACATATAAGGGATTTAATCTTTCTTGACAGAGGTTCCTACACAAACAAAAGAAGATCGAATAAACCTAATACTTATAACGTGCAGGCTGACCCAGTATGGCTATTATCAACTAGTCTGTCTGTCTGTCTGGGTTATGTATGTATGTATGTATGCATGTATGTATGTATGTATGTATGTATGTATGTATAAATAAAGTATACATCTCACGTAAGTATACAATATAAATCCCCTCATCTACAATATACATGAATGAACAGAATAATCATACATTAATCTCCCATACACACACGAATATATGACCCGTTATTAATAAATCCTCAATGAAGGATTCAGGATTATGGTGTGGATTAATCTGATGAATTATGGGATTATTTTAGGTTAATCCTCATCAGATGGAAGTCTAGAGTTTGTCATAAATCCAGGTTGGGTTAATCTCCTCATTAGCCCTGTGGGTGGGGGGGTAGTGGTGGTGGTTGGTGGTGGTGGTAGGGGGTAGTGGTGGTGGGTGAGGGGTAGTGGTGGTGGTGGTAGTGGTGGTGGTTGGTGGTAGTGGTAGTGGTTGGTGGTAGTGGTGGAAATGGTTGTTGTTGAGGATTAAGTTCGCAATAGTGGTAATAGTTGTTATTGTTCATAGTAGTGGTAGTAATAGTGGTAATTAATTATTGATGGTGGTAGTTGCAGTAGTAATAGTTGTTAATGTTGGTAGTGATGATAATTGTGGTACTAGCCTTCATGCGGTTGTTGACAATGATAGTTGTTGTTGTGGTGATGGTTGTTGTTGTTGCTAATAGTTGTGGTAATGGTGGTAGTGAAAAGGTTTTTGTGTTAATATGAGAGAGAGAGAGAGAGAGAGAGAGAGAGAGAGAGAGAGAGAGAGAGAGAGAGAGAGAGGATGAAGTGAGAAAACTTTCGGCAACATTCTTCACATTGCAACATTTCGTAATTTTAAATATTTGCATTTTTACTCAACCTGTGCAAGGACTTTCGAAATATGGTTAGGTTAGGTTAGGTTAGGTTAGGTTAGGTTAGGTTAGGTTAGGTTAGGTTAGGTTAGGTTAGGTTAGGTTAGGTTAGGTTAGGTCACGTTAGGTTAGGTTAGGTTAGGTTACGTTAGGTTACGTTAGGTTAGGTTAGGTCAGGTTAGGTTAGGTCACGTTAGGTTAGGTTAGGTTAGGTTACGTTAGGTTACGTTAGGTTAGGTTAGGTTACGTTAGGTTACGTTAGGTTAGGTTAGGTTAGGTTACGTTAGGTTACGTTAGGTTACGTTAGGTTAGGTTAGGTTAGGTTAGGTTAGGTTACGTTAGGTTACGTTAGGTTAGGTTACGTTAGGTTACGTTAGGTTAGGTTAGGTTAGGTTAGGTTACGTTAGGTTAGGTTAGGTTAGGTTAGGTTACGTTAGGTTACGTTAGGTTAGGTTACGTTAGGTTAGGTTAGGTTAGGTTACGTTAGGTTAGGTCACGTTAGGTTAGGTTAGGTTAGGTTACGTTAGGTTACGTTAGGTTACGTTAGGTTAGGTTACGTTAGGTTACGTTAGGTTAGGTCACGTTAGGTTACGTTAGGTTAGGTTACGTTAGGTTAGGTTAGGTTAGGTTACGTTAGGTTAGGTTAGGTTAGGTTAGGTTAGGTTAGGTTACGTTAGGTTAGGTTAGGTTAGGTTACGTTAGGTTACGTTAGAAGAATAAAACAAACACCCAAACATAAAACAAAGACCTTCACAAACCAACAAACAAAAGGAAACAACTAAACCAAACAATCAAACAAGTAAACAAATTAATACAAAAACACAAATAATACCAAGACCTGAGATGACCTTTAAGAGGCACACCTGACCTCTTGACCTGCCGCTGACGTCACGCTCTTAAAGATGACATCACAATGACTTCACCTGCGGGACGCCGCCGGCCAGTCAGGTGCAAAAAACCCATAACTGATCAATACAGGTTCACAGGTAGTGGGGATTTATACACAGGTAGTGGGGATTTATATTAACACAGGTAGTGGGGATTTATACACAGGTAGTGGGGATTTATACACAGGTAGTGGGGATTTATACACAGGTAGTGGGGATTTATATTAACACAGGTAGTGGGGATTTATATACACATAGGTAGGTGATTTATAGACAGGTAGTGGGGATTTATATATACACCTGGTAGTGGGGATTTATATACACACAGGTAGGTGATTTATAGACAGGTAGTGGGGATTTATATATACACCTGGTAGTGGGGATTTATATACACATAGGTAGGTGATTTATAGACAGGTAGTGGGGATTTATATATACACAGGTAGGGGATTTATACACAGGTAGTGGGGATTTATATATACACCTGGTAGTGGGGATTTATATACACACAGGTAGGTGATTTATAGACAGGTAGTGGGGATTTATATATACACCTGGTAGTGGGGATTTATATACACATAGGTAGGTGATTTATAGACAGGTAGTGGGGATTTATATATACACAGGTAGGGGATTTATAGACAGGTAGTGGGGATTTATATATACACCTGGTAGTGGGGATTTATATACACACAGGTAGGTGATTTATAGACAGGTAGTGGGGATTTATATATACACAGGTAGGGGATTTATAGACAGGTAGTGGGGATTTATATACACAGAGGTATTTACATTATATACATACGGACAATATAGATTCAGATGACAAGTGTTCATTTAATGGGCCAATATCCCTGGAAAATGCCCAAAATATGTACTTGATTACATGGCCACTAAGTATTGGTGTGGCCACTAACCATTGGTGTGGCCACTAACCATTACAGTGGCCACTAACTCCTGGAATGGTCAGTACACATTTAAATGGGCCACATCAGGACATGGGCTCGCATTGTATGTGTGTATGTATGAGAGAGAGAGGCTGTTACCATGACAGAGATGACGAAAACAACGAAAATAACAACAACAACGACCATCACAACAACAACAACAACCATCACAACAACAACAACAACAACAACAACAACAACAACGACCACCACAACAACAACAACAACCAACAACAACAACAACAACAACAACAGCAACAACAATCACCATCAACAACAACAACCACCACCACCACCACCACAGCAACAACAACAACAACAACAACAACAACAACAACAACCACCACCACCACCACAACAACAACAATCACCACAACAACAACAACAGCAACAACAACAATCATCAACAACAACAACAACCACCACAACAACAACAACAACAACAGCAACAACAATCACCATCAACAACAACGACCATCACAACAACAACAACAACCATCACAACAACAACAACGACCACCACAACAACAACAATCACCACAACAACAACAACAACAACAACAACGACCACCACAACAACAACAACAACCAACAACAACAACAACAACAACAACAACAGCAACAACAATCACCATCAACACGTCACACCGTTCTGTAGTCATTCCCCAGTTTATTTCTTCATTGACAAACTCCAGAAGAAAAGGTTAGGTTAGGTTAGGTTAGGTTAGGTTAGGTTAGGTTAGGTTAGGTTAGGTTAGGTTAGGTTAGGTTAGGTTAGGTTAGGTTAGGTTAGGTTAGGTTAGGTCCATAAAAATTATGTTTATCAGCTAAATTTCTTGACACTTAAATCCGCCAAAACATTTTATTTGAAGTGAAAGAAGCAGAGAAAAACGGATAAAAACGGATAAAAACAGAAAAAAACAGAAAAAAAAATAAAAAAAAACGGAGAAAAAACAATAAAAAAAACAGAAAACAAAAACAAATGACAGTCATCATTACCCCACGTCAACATAGGTGTAACGAGCCACTGTAAACCCCCCGTACCTAAACATTATTAAAACACCTCAAACAACAGAATCTATCGTTAAAACATCACCTAAAACTCCGTGAAAATGACTTAAGAATATTTATTTACTTTTAATCGTTTCGTTACAACAAAGAGTTAGATTCCCAGTGAAGGAAAAATCACTTAGAGTTTATTGACAATTCTTACACTGGGGTGATGGTGTCTCTTGTCTCTACCAAACACAATTATAATATTTTTTTAATTTCTCTTTAAATGTTGTTACGCCTCAAAGGTTTCTCTCATGTAGGTAAAAACTTTCTATTTTTTGGTTAGGTTATGGATATACGTTCGCTACAGTTTGTTGTTTAAATTACAGGTACAGTAAAGTAATTCAGGTATACAGTACAGGTATGGTAATTACACTGATAGCTATTGGTAACAGTGTAACTCTGGTTTACTCTCATTACTGGTAACATTGGAACCTAGTCACTCTATATTGGTAACAGTGATACGACTTGTGTTACATTATGGTCATTGGTAACAGTGGTAATATAACGTCCCCTCCCCCCTACATTGGTAACACTGGTGGGAAGAGAGGGTGGTGGGCTGACAGTCTATTGGTAACACTGGGACCTTGATCTACTTCCCGATTACATTAGTAACATTGGTTCCGGTAGGGGGGGGGAGGGGGGGAGGAAGGGGGGGAGGGGAGGAAGGAAGGAGAAAAAGGAAGGGAGAAGGGGTGGGGAGGAGGGGGATGGAGAGAGGGGGGAGGAGACAGAGAGAGAGAGATAGGAGGAGAAGAGAGGGGAGGGATAGGACGGGGAGAGGAGAGGGATAGGAGGGGGAGAGGAGAGGGGTAGGAGGGGGAGAGGAGAGGGGTAGGAGAGGGAGAGGAGAGGGGTAAGAGGGGGAGAAGGATACCCATGAACTCGCCTCAGGAACCACAACAATAGGATCCGTTCCCACTGAATTTTTCTCCCCATATCTGTCGCTAGGGAAGACGGATGGACTCGCTAGCTTTTCCACCAATGAAAAACCAAGAATACCAGCCAATGGGATTCGGCGTAATATGTCTTGACCCTGAAGGTTATTGAGGCAGCTAAAATGACCCATGAGTACGGGGGTTATAAGGGTGAGAATATCTTAAGGGAGTGTTTAGTAAGGCGGAGGGTTGAGAGAGAGAGAGAGAGAGAGAGAGAGAGAGAAAGAGAGAGAGAAAGAGAGAGAGAGAGAGAGAGAGAGAGAGAGAGAGAGAGAGAGGAGGTGAGAAGGAGGGAGGTAGTGAAACGTGATGGGCCAAATCCGTAGACTTTATCAGGTCTGTTTACAATGGCCGGTCGATAGTAGAGACACTCGGGTGATTACCTGAATAACTTGATAAATGAATAAGTGAATTAATGGACTGATAGATGAATAAATTAATGAATAACTTGATAAATGAATAAGTGAATTAATGGACTGATAGATGAATAAATTAATGAATAACTTGATAAATGAATAAGTGAATTAATGGACTGATAGATAATGAAATGTAACTTGATAAATGGAATAGGAATTAAGCTGATAGATAAAAATTTGAAAACTTGATAATGATAATGAATTAATGGACTGATAGATGAATAAATTATATGAATAACTT
>CAUDMG010002011.1:175000-180000 GCA_958450375.1 Homarus gammarus
GTAGGTAGGAGGTAGAGAGGTAGGAGGTAGGTAGGGAGGTAGGTAGGAGGTAGGAGGAGGTAGGTAGGAGGTAGGAGGAGGTAGGTAGGAGGTAGGTAGGGAGGTAGGTAGGAGGTAGGAGGAGGTAGGTAGGAGGTAGGGAGGTAGGAGGTAGGTAGGGAGGTAGGTAGGAGGTAGGAGGAGGTAGGTAGGAGGTACAGGCCACCGTGAGCAGGTAGACTATCAATAAAATATAAAATAGAATCATGTATGCCTCCCCAGGTGGCCGTCCAGGTGTGGTCAGGTGAGTAATGGGAGACAGGTGATTCTAAGGTGTAGGGGGACTATAGTGTAGTGTAGTGTAGTGTAGTAAGGGGAGTTATTGTTGTTATTATTGTTGTTATTATTGTTGTTATTATTGTTGTTATTATTGTTAGTATTATTGTTATTATTGTTATTGTTGTTGTTATTATTGTTAGTATTAAGAGGTGGAAGGCATAAACTCATAGGAGGGACCGAAGGTTATCAAGACATATGATTACTAGTGAGAGCAATGATTATGCAGTTCACTCTAAACAACAACAACAACAATAACAACAACAAATTACTTTTATTTTCAGTCATATAATTCCAACATGGCCGAAGTATTTCAATATATTAACTAAATGAAGCGGGAATTTTGTTTTTTCGTATTTTTTAATGAATATGATGGTGATATATTGATGATGATGATGATGATGATGGTGGTGGTAGTGATGGTGGTAGTGGTAATGGTAATGGTAGTGGTAGTAGTGGTAGTGGTGGTGGTGGTAGTGGTGGTGGTGGTAGTGGTTGTAATAATAATAATAATAATAATAACAATAACAATTAATAAAAACATATAACACATCAACGTAAATAACAATCACAATAACAATCACCCACAATCACATTTATCCACAATCTCTATCACCCACAAATTCACTTACCACAATCACCGCTAAAATTCCCTCTTATATTTCCCAAACATTCTGGGGACTTCCAATGCCCCAAAACTCCGCTAATTATCGACACTGCTACCAATTTGGGCTGAACCTTCCCAAAATTGTATAATTAAACCATTTGCTAAACTCCACACATTCGGGGGTGGGAAGCGGAGGTCATTGTTACCGCCGGGTTTGTGTCATTCTTCGCTATTATTGCCAATATGATTTTCAGGAATGATGGTATGACTCTGGTAAGATAAGGTGTGGTTGTGTGTACGTGTGTGTGTGTGTACGTGTGTGTGTGTGTGTACGTGCTGATGACTGTATGTATATGTGTATGTATCTTTCTTGAAGACTGTCTCCAGTTACCAGTTTGGGGAGAGATTTGTAACACCATCCTTGTCACCAGTCAGCCACACCAGTCAACCACCAGTCAACCACCCCAGGCAACAACCACTCAACCATCCCAGTCAGCCACACCAGTCAGCCTCCAGTCAACCACACCAGTCAACCACACCAGCCAACCACACCAGTCAACCACACCACTCAGCCACCACCCAACCACCACAGCTGCACCAGGCCACCAAGATCAACCACACACACTGCTGTATTTTCCCTTCATCTATATTATTAACCAAACATTTCTTACTATTTTTATAATGAAAGTTTTTATTGAATGACTCACTTCCTGTTGCTATTATTATTATTATTATTATTATTATTATTTTTACTATTTTTACTATTATTACTGTTGTTGTTGTTGTTGTTATTGTTATTATCATTATCATTATTATTATCATTATTATTATTATTGTTATTATTCCTCTCCCAAACTTAAGCAGTTATTGGTAATTTAGATAATTCTCTTTTAATTAGAGTGAACCAAATAGACCTCTGTCGACCTAAGCCTCCGGGACACTATTGTATGTTGCTGAAATTTATTGTATTATATTGTATATCTAGTTATTGTATTGTTCTGAATTTGAGTTGTATTATGTAGTGTTATTTTGGGCGAACTTGTTCAAACGGTAACTTTTTCTCCCCCTTACGACATCACGTCAACAATATCAACAAGACGACAACATGGCGAACAAAGACTGAAAGGAAGATTTAAATGAGTCAATTATACATCCAATTCTCTCGGCATACACCTGGTATTCATGAAACAATTGTGTATGTGGGTGGGTGGGTGGGTGGGTGGGTGTGTGGGTGTGTGTGTGTATGTGTGTAACAGGTGCTCTGTGCGTAATAGTTGATGTGTGTCTGTGTACGTTTTGAGTCTGTGGTGATGATTCGTGTATGTGTGTGTATATATGTAGTTAGTATGTGTAGGTTTGTGTATGTGTGGAAAAAATTGTCCACGTGTAGATGAACATTGGTGTATGAATACGTACATAGGTTAATATGTATATATGGGTAGCAAGATATGTGTATGTATGTATATATGTAGTTAGTGTGTATATTTGGGTACATGTATGTGGGTGTTAATCTACATATTGTATAAGTTAGGTCATACACTTGTGAGTTGTATATCTCTCAGTAACGGAAGGTACCAAGCGCCAACATATTAAATAATTGACCTATAACTGCTAAATTAAACACATAAATCACTTCACAATAACGCAGATTATAGCGACACAAAGTCATATATTAAAGAAAATCGATGTTAAAAGCCACAATCACTTTCCATAACACAATCCTGAACTAAACATAAAATGGCCAGGGAATTTGTGTTGCAACAGTAAGGCATGATTGTAGGTTACCTGGAGATGACAACGCAAGCACAGCATCGACAACGCAAGCACAGCATCGACAACACAAGTACAGCATCGACAACGCAAGCACAGCATCGATAACACAAGCACAGCATCGACAACGCAAGCACAGCATCGACAACACAAGCACAGCATCGACAACGCAAGCACAGCATCGACAACACAAGCACACAGAACAAGGACCTCCCCACCACCATCACCACCACTACCACCAACACCCAGGCCGATCCTCACCAAAATATTCCAGCGAGGTTGAGTCACTGTGTCCGTCGAATCAACAGGACGTCACACACTGCAACACACCTTGTAGTGCCGTGTCACCCCCATCCCCCCTTCCCCCTCCTTCCTTGATAGACAGCAGACCGCATCAACCTCTCCTCTCCCTCCCTCTCCTCCGCCAGCTAGCCACCCAGGTCCCAGACTCCCTAGCATTCAGTACAGGCCAGGCCACCTAACTGAGTGCATGCGGACGTCCTTCGCTCCCCGGCACCCGAGTCCGTATACCGACTCCTAGCAGCTCCGTTCTCACCTGCTCGTAATTACCTTTCCCTCCTACCTGTATGACCGTTCGTTTAACTCTTCATGGTGACTTTGGTAATGAAATGTGACTCCTCCTTTACAGTGTAACTTAAAACACGAGTTCTTACAGAGAGACAGAACAGAATATGTATACAGAACTTTATTCATCTCTCTGCCCCCAGTCGTAGAAAATGACTTACCTGTAATTGCACAAATATACGTTGAAAAGGTATTAATTAAAGTGTAGTTACTACCAAGAACTGTTAAGAGTACTTATAAATGAGAGTACTTAACAACTTAGAACATCAGGGTGAATATTAAGCTGCTCCCCACCTCACCAACTTGAGACAGAGAGTAAGTTGATGTCTAAATATTAAACTTAGAACTTAATGACCGTGTTTTTCGGGGAGGGGGGGGGGGGGAATAAGCCACCGGTAGCTGCACACACACACACACACACACACACACACACACACAATAAACTCTCCCAAGTTATTCTTTCAAAAGTAAGTTAGGTTAACACTTGTCAGGGGAACCGATGGCTTTTTGAAGTTAGTCACATCAGCCAAGACGTGTGTGTGTGTGTGTCATGAGAGAAGCCTTCACGGGTGTAAACATGACTGTCAATATAATGCGGCCAGAACACACTCTCGCCGCTGCTCTGATGCTAAACAAACTTGTAGCAGCCACCGTCTAAACTTAAGAGGTGTTAAAATTAATCTGAAACAGGAAGTTGAGAGAGAGGTGCAGTGTGTGTGTGTGTGTGTGTGTGTGTGTGGTACATGTGTGTGTTTGTGTGGTACATGTGTGTGTGCGAGTGTGTATGTGTGTGGTACATGAACGTGTGTGTAGCTCACCCAGAAACCAACCTGCCTTGGCCAGAGACGGCAAGTAAAAACAAGACCACATAACTCAGCTGATGCTACACAAACTTTGAAGATTAATCGTGTGTCCTGGTTGCTGGTGACTAAGTTAAAGACCACAAGAGAACCGTCGAGGTCTTAGTGGGTGTTGGAGGTCTTAGTGGGGTGTTGGAGGTCTTAGTGGGTGTTGGAGGTCTTAGTGGGTGTTGGTGGTCTTAGTGGGTGTTGGTGGTCTTAGTGGGTGTTGGAGGTCTTAGTGGGTGTTGGTGGTCTTAGTGGGTGTTGGAGGTCTTAATGGGTGTTGGAGGTCTTAGTGGGTGTTGGTGGTCTTAGTGGGTGTTGGAGGTCTTAGTGGGGTGTTGGAGGTCTTAGTGGGTGTTGGAGGTCTTAGTGGGGTGTTGGAGGTCTTAGTGGGTGTTGGAGGTCTTAGTGGGTGTTGGAGGTCTTAGTGGGTGTTGGAGGTCTTAATGGGGTGTTGGAGGTCTTAGTGGGGTGTTGGAGGTCTTAGTGGGTGTTGGAGGTCTTAGTGGGGTGTTGGAGGTCTTAGTGGGGTGTTGGCGGTCTTAGTGGGTGTTGGAGGTCTTAGTGGGTGTTGGAGGTCTTAGTGGGTGTTGGAGGTCTTAGTGGGTGTTGGAGGTCTTAGTGGGTGTTGGAGGCCTTAGTGGGGTGTTGGAGGTCTTAGTGGGTGTTGGAGGTCTTAGTGGGGTGTTGGTGGTCTTAGTGGGGTGTTGGAGGTCTTAGTGGGTGTTGGAGGTCTCAGTGGGGTGTTGGAGGTCTAAGTGGGGTGTTGGTGGTCTTAGTGGGTGTTGGAGGTCTTAGTGGGGTGTTGGAGGTCTTAGTGGGTGTTGGTGGTCTTAGTGGGTGTTGGAGGTCTTAGTGGGGTGTTGGAGGTCTTAGTG
>CAUDMG010002011.1:190000-195000 GCA_958450375.1 Homarus gammarus
GCTTAGCCTGGTTTCACTGATCTCTCTCTCTCTCTCTCTCTCTCTCTCTCTCTCTCTCTCTCTCTCTCTCTCTCAGCCCTATTAGTGAGCAGAAAGACAAAGGCAACAATGGTGCTTTCTATTCCTGTGTTTACCAGCAGAATGTTTTAGTTCTTCAACTCTCTCTTTCTCTCTCTCTCTCTTCTTCGTTATCTCATTATTTTTGTCCTTTTATCTCTCTCTCTCTCTCTCTTTTTTTTATCTTTTTATCTTTCTCTTTCTCTCATTATTTATCATTCATTTTATCATTGATTCACCTCTCTCTCTCTCTCTCTCTCTCTCTCTCTCTCTCTCTCTCTCTCTCTCTCTCTTATATGTCATGACACTTGCACACACACACACACACACACACACACACACACACCCTTGTGATTACTTTAGTGGCACTTATCGGCACTTCCCCTCTCTCACGTCACTCTCTTCCTAGGTGGCACTCTCTGGCACCCTAGTCCTTGTCACCAGTCAATGTGGCACTCTCTGGCACCCTAGTCCTAATCACCAGTCAATGTGGCACTCTCTGGCACCCTAGTCCTAATCACCAGTCAATGTGGCACTCTCTGGCACTGCTTCCCCTTGAATATATTATCATAAAGAATGTTAAAAACTCGTTCAAGTATTTTTAATATCTTGTGTTACTCTGTTACCATACATACACACGTGTACTCATGTGTGTGTGGAGGGATTTACACACACACACACACACACACACACACCCACACACACACACACACACCCACACACACACACACACACACCTCTATTGAAACATTTTAATGCTGAAGTTACGAAAAAAGCCAGACAAGTATTAAAAAAAAATACTGAAAAAAAAATAGTTGTAATTTTTAAACTCTTGTGAATATTAATTAACCTGAAAGAAATGTTGGTTGTGTGTCGTAATGAGGACATACATACAAACATACATACATATATACATACATACATACCCGAAAAATAAAGTCACTTAATATTTTTTCTCTTCTACAGACCGAAGCGGAACGAAGACACATTGGATAACCTAACCTAAACCTAACTCTGAAAATGGTTTAATTAACCTTGTGGATCGTCTGTTTTAAAGGTGGTTTTTATATGTTTTAAGTGTCATTTTAGTGAGAGAATTATCGTTGAAAATATATATATATAGAAAAAATACAATAAAATACAAAACTAATTAGGAATAACTACAAAAATTAATACAGTTATGTTGAAAAAAGTAATTAAAACCACCAGAGTTTTACATGAATACAAAAACAACGAAAAAATATAAAAAAAAAAACACAACAGATACAGAAAAAACTTAAAACAAATTTGGTGACTTAAAAAAACCCAAAGTTACAAAAATAAATCCGATATATTACATAAAACTACAGAAAGTAATGAAATTTATACATAAAATCGATGCTTCTGGTTTTGTATTCAACTCGGAGGTACCCGCGTGTTCCTTGTACCTGTAAACCCAGTACTACACCTTTTAAACCCAGTACTACACCTCATAAACCCAGTACTACACCTCATAAACCCAGCACTACACCTTTTAAACCCAGTACTACACCTCATAAACCCAGTACTACACCTTTTAAACCCAGTACTACACCTCATAAACCCAGTACTACACCTCATAAACCCAGTACTACACCTTTTAAACCCAGTACTACACCTCATAAACCCAGTACTACACCTCATAAACCCAGTACTACACCTTTTAAACCCAGTACTACACCTCATAAACCCAGCACTACACCTTTTAAACCCAGTACTACACCTCATAAACCCAGTACTACACCTCGTATCGTGTGAGAACAATATACTGACGTAATACAAGTAAGTGTTAATAAAAATTAGTTAATAGTTACCTACATGAGTGAAAAGGTCAAACGTAATGACCTCTGACCTCTGAGGAAAAATAAATAGGGGAAAATTACTGCAGTGAAATGTGTAGTTGAAGCAATAACTCGACAACACAACAACATGAGTGTCAATGGAGGAGGAGGAGGAGGAGGTAGCAGTGGGGTCAAACACGCATCTCCTCGGGTCTGTAGAATATCAGAGGTATCCTACGCCCCCTCAAGGACACCTCACCACGTACAGGATGTCTCTCCGGTGATCTACGAAACATGTGAAAGGCAGAAGGAAGAACAGGAACACCCAGACACGTTGCCGAGGGTGAGATACACTCGTCCTGATGTAACCCACACCAGAACCTCGACTCAATGTCCTTACGTCGACGAGCAAGACTGGGGGGAAACTGAAGTACCTTACGATTATTGCTCCGTGACGCCTGATCTAGCTTGCCCCGTTACTGAGGACGTCACCAGGGGTACTAGGGACGTCAACAGGGGTACTAGGGACGTCAGTAGGGCCACTAGGGACGCAGGATGTCAACAATGGACGGGGACTTTGGACGTTCCTGAAGAATATCGTGAAATCTCTCCACCCTCTTATCACGGCTCCTTATGTATGGTGAGTATCTCTCCGTCTCTTTCTGTCTATCTGTCTCCCCCTGTCTCTCCATGTCTCTGTCTCTCTGTCTGTCGATCTATATCTGTTTCTGTCTGTCTGCCTCCCTCACTTTTCTTCCTCTCCCCCTTCTCTCATTTTTTCCACCTGTGTTCTATTTTATCTTTTTTCCATCTCTTCCCCTCTCTCCCTCCTTCTCTCCCTCCCTTCCATTTATTTACCTCTTCTTCTACTGTCTTTTTTCGTTCTCTTTCGTATTATTTCCTATTTCTTGTTATTATCGTCTATTATTTATCTTGTAGTTGCTGTTGTTGCTGTTCGAAATCTACACAAATATTACCTATCCATTCATTAAGTGTTAAGTAAGTGTAAGTAACCCCACACATACACTTAACCTCATGTCACCCTTCAGTAAGTGGCACTTTAACCTCTGAGTATGTGTGTCTGTAAGTGCGACCTGTGGAGGGACTTCAATAATAATAATAATAATAATAATAATAATAATAATAATAATAATAATAATATGATAAATAACGATAATTTCTTCTCTTATTTCTTATTTTTTTCTCTATATTTAAATCTATTTTATTCATATTATTAATAAATAAATTAATAAATAAATAAACAAATAAAATAAATAAGTTAGGTTAGGTTAGATCAAGTCAAATCAAATCAGATGAACTTTGACCTCTCGTTGTGACCTTCACCTTTCACCAACCTTTACCACATCCCCTCCAGGTCATCCTCGAACTGACGTGTGACACTGGTGCCAAATTTCACCACAATCGGTAAAAGAGTTTAAAGGGAAATAAACTTTTATTTTCCCCAGGATGGATGGATTGAAGATTGGCAAAACGATTACGATACCCTCTCTCCCTTTAATGAGGTCCATGACTCACCCTCTGTTGACCTGACCACCAGATGACTTTGTAAATGAGACCATGAGGTAGTTTGGATCAAGGTAGCTGATTGGTTGAAGGACACACACCCAAAGAATCACCCTATAGCTCGTTAGTGTTTAATTACACGTGTTTTACTGTTATTTTAAAAGATAATAACGAAATGGTTAGAAAAATATCGTAATTAGAACACAGACAAAATGGATAAATGGAGACGTAAACACCCCCTTTGACTTCGTGACATCATCGAGTGCTAAACTGTGTAATTTCCCCTTTATTTCCTTGATTTGTTTATAGTGAATCCTCCATATAACGGACCTTCGATATAATGGACTTTCATCTCTATATAGTTCATTAAATGGAGGTTTCACATCTAACAGACCCTTGATATAACGAACTTCACTCTCAATTTAGTGCGTTAAATGGACGTTTCACATCTAACAGACCCTTAATATAACGCACTTCACTCTCAATTTAGTGCGTTAAATTGACGTTTCACTATATTTACGTCACCAGGGTGTTACACAAGCTAGGTTTTACCCCCTGAAGCGCGGATATTACCATCGATCACCAGAGAAAAGTTATTAGTTTTTTAAATATTAGGATAGAACTTAGATTAAATATACTGAGGTATTGACTTGAGGCATTATTTGACCTGACTACCTGTTGCTTCTACCTCTTGATGACCTGACTAACTGTTGTTTCCACCACCGGATGACCTGACTACCTGTTATTTCCACCACCTGATGACCTGACTACCTGTTATTTCCACCACCTGATGACCTGACTACCTGTTGACCTAACATTCTGCTATCCCGACCCTATATTAACCTGACCACCTGCTAACCAATCCATCTCGTGACCTGACTTCCTCACTGACCTCACCAGCTGACCTAACCACCAATTAACCTGTCCTTCTTCTTCCCCTCCTCCAGGTGCCTCAGGGGAGTAGTGTGGAGGCGAGGTTGAGTGACGCCCTGGGCTTGGCAGCAGAGGATCCCTGGGCAGGAGGGAGGCGCCTTAGCAGGAGCCTTGAGGACCTACCGACTGACATACAAGACCACATCCTCAAGTGTCAGTGTACCTGTGACCACCTGGGCTATGGCAACTTCTCGGTGAGTCCTTCTGTCTGTGTTATCTATCAGCCAAGTCAGTAAGAACCTGCACTGAACTGCCAAAATTCAATAAAAAATGCTCTCTCTCTCTCTCTCTCTCTCTCTCTCTCTCTCTCATGAAATACATAACCGACACACATCATTTTTTGGGGCAATTGGAAGCTGTTGCAACACATCTCTGCTCGGCACGAAGCTGAAGAGAATGCAATTTGCAATAAGCTGAATGGACGCTCTAAATACAGTGTTGGTTACAAAAATACAGTGTTGGTTACAAAAATACAGTGTTGGTTACAAAAAACAATATTGCTTCTTAAACAATAACTGACAAGATACAGTATTACACCAAAATACAGCGCCAGAATAAATTACACTCATAAAATACAGCTGTAATATCGATTTTAATGGTGAAATAGATTATAGTTATATATGCTAGAGTTTATAAATATTTCATCGTGTTACAAAATACAGCGGGAGAATCTCTGTACCAATATAT
>CAUDMG010002011.1:197500-212500 GCA_958450375.1 Homarus gammarus
TCACCAACACACCCTAAGCTCACCAACACACCCTAAGCTCACCAACACACCCTAAGCTCACCAACACACCCTAAGCTCACCAACACACCCTAAGCTCACCAACACACCCTAAGCTCACCAACACACCCTAAGCTCACCAACACACCCTAAGCTCACCAACACACTCTAAGCTCACCAACACACTCTAAGCTCACCAACACACTCTAAGCTCACCAACACACCCTAAGCTCACCAACACACTCTAAGCTCACCAACACACCCTAAGCTCACCAACACACCCTAAGCTCACCAACACACCCTAAGCTCACCAACACACCCTAAGCTCACCAACACACCCTAAGCTCACCAACACACCCTAAGCTCACCAACACACCCTAAGCTCACCAACACACCCTAAGCTCACCAACACACTCTAAGCTCACCAACACACCCTAAGCTCACCAACACACCCTAAGCTCACCACACCAAGCACACACCTAAGCTCACCAACACACCTAAGCTCACCAACACACCCTAAGCTCACCAACACACCCTAAGCTCACCAACACACCCTAAGCTCACCAACACACCCTAAGCTCACCAACACACACTAAGCTCACCAACACACCCTAAGCTCACCAACACACCCTAAGCTCACCAACACACCCTAAGCTCACCAACACACCCTAAGCTCACCAACACACTCTAAGCTCACCAACACACTCTAAGCTCACCAACACACCCTAAGCTCACCAACACACCCTAAGCTCACCAACACACCCTAAGCTCACCAACACACCCTAAGCTCACCAACACACCCTAAGCTCACCAACACACCCTAAGCTCATCAACACACCCTAAGCTCACCAACACACTCTAAGCTCACCAACACACCCTAATCTCACCAACACACCCTAAGCTCACCAACACACCCTAAGCTCACCAACACACCCTAAGCTCACCAACACACCCTAAGCTCACCAACACACCCTAAGCTCACCAACACACCCTAAGCTCATCAACACACCCTAAGCTCACCAACACACTCTAAGCTCACCAACACACCCTAATCTCACCAACACACCCTAAGCTCACCAACACACCCTAAGCTCACCAACGCACAATCAGAACCCAAAATAGACAGGCCCCTGATGAACGCACCCAGGTCCCCCCTGAACGCTCCCTAAAGCTCCGACACCACAAAATTTGGGTCGATTTCCTGCACGAATAATCTGGACAGACGTGTGTGTGTGTGTGTAGTCTCTCTCTCTCTCTCTCTCTCTCTCTCTCTCTCTCTCTCAGCCCTCTACCTAGTCACCCCTCCTCCCCTCTCCCTGCCCCCCCCTCCCAGCCCCCTCCAGCCCTCAGTATCTTTGTGTAGCCTGTGGCAAGGCCTCTACACACACACACTGTTCGGTCTCTACAGGCACTGGGACACTATGGTCAAACTTCAGGGTGTGGCAGAAGTATTTGGCGTAATATGATTTTTCCTGGTTGTACATGATCTGGAATCGTGTACAGTTGTTCTCTGGACTAGTATGTTCAAAGTCGCTGGTTGTACATAGAGTGTGGGTCGTGTACACATTTTCTGTAGACTGTGTTACTGAATCACCTTGTTGTACATAACTTGTGGGTCGTGTACACCTGTTCTGTAGACTGTATTACTGAATCATCTTGTTGTACATAACTTGTGGGTCGTGTACATCTGTTCTACGTGAATGGTGGAGGAAAACAACTGGGCTTGACCACTACACCATTATGTCCCAGCTTAAAGTCCCACAACAACAACAGCAGCAATAATCTGACGGTAGCTCTTGGGGGCCGACCTGCACCTGATGCTCTGTTTAATTAAATAAAACTTTTCCACGGTATGTTCTTGCTCACCTGGTTCCCCGACTGGTGTGCAAAAACATGTCGACTGCGTCATTTCCGCCCTGGTACAGCTGTTTCCTGAGCAGATTCCCCCCCCCTCCCTCCCCCCTCAAGCTAAAAGCACACACAATTCACCTGTACAACTTCAACACGTGTACACCTGTTTCCTGGAGTTATTTTACGTACAGTACATCTGTATCAATTCAGTTTGAGTGTACAGTGATATCCTGGGTTGATGTGACTAAAGTCTTTCACTTGTACAAATTACAAGAGTGTACAGCTGTTCCATGGACTAACCTAACACACAAACAAGACCTGTACAACTCCAACAGGTGTACAGCTGTTCCATGGACTAACCTAACACACAAACAAGACCTGTACAACTCCAACGGGTGTACAGCTGTTTCATGGACTAACCTAACACACAAACAAGACCTGTACAACTCCAACAGGTGTACAGATGTTTCATGGACTAACCTAACACACAAACAAGACCAGTACAACTCCAACAGGTGTACAGCTGTTCCATGGACTAACCTAACACACAAACAAGACCAGTACAACTCCAAAAGGTGTACAGCTGTTCCATGGACTAACCTAACACACAAACAAGACCTGTACAACTCCAACAGGTGTACAGCTGTTCCATGGACTAACCTAACACACAAACAAGACCTGTACAACTCCAACAGGTGTACAGCTGTTCCATGGACTAACCTAACACACAAACAAGACCTGTACAACTCCAACAGGTGTACAGATGTTTCATGGACTAACCTAACACACAAACAAGACCAGTACAACTCCAACAGGTGTACAGCTGTTCCATGGACTAACCTTACACACAAACAAGACCTGTACAACTCCAACAGGTGTACAGCTGTTCCATGGACTAACCTAACACACAAACAAGACCTGTACAACTCCAACAGGTGTACAGATGTTTCATGGTCTGATTTTCCTCAAACTTTTCTCCACTCAGGGAATAAAAAACACAACAAGTCTCTGTGTCTGATTTACCTGTCTTACGAAACCTAATTTAGCGAGATTAATTTACATACACAGGACAAGAGGACGCTGCTGGTGTGTGTGTATGTGTGTGTGTGTGTGTGTGTATGTGTGTGTGTGTGTGTATGTGTGTGTGTGTGTGTGTATGTGTGTGTGTGTGTGTGTGTGTGTGTGTGTGTGAAAGAGTTAGAGAAAGAGAGAGAGAGGCATTTATGCTTTAAGGCATTATTTAAAACAGAACTGCTGCTCCTCTCTCTCTCTCTCTCTCTCTCTCTCTCTCTCTCTCTCTCTCTCCTTCCACAATATAACGCACAAGATCGTTCAATAACTTACAAACATTACAAACATGTGGTGTAATTTCACTAAATATATATAAAACGCTAGTGGACATTACTTCCATAAGTGTCCCCACCACACACACACACACACACCAGGTACACACACAGACACACACACACACACACACCAGGTACAGTTTCATTACATAACTAACTATACCCCTGTACCTGTAGTTTGGAGCCAATATTCGAATTTCTCACAATTTACCTGAACGATAACCAATATTGTGCCGGTAGAGCTTTGGGTATTCATGCTCATACATTCGTTTTATGTATATGTATATAGCTGTGTGGTAAATGACCTTTGGAGCAAATTTTCACTTATTGTAAAAGCCATTTAGTTTCACAGGTGGAAAACGTGTAAAGGTATGTCGTGAGAGACGCGGACCTGAGAGAGAAGAGGACCCGAGAGAGGGATGAGTAGAGAGAGACGAGATGAGGAGAGAAGGAGAAAGAGGAGGAGTGAGAGGAGGGAAGCCGAGAGAAAGAGCGGAAAACGGTGACGAAGAGATGATGCGATGACGATTTAGAGAGAGAGACGGAGGACGCAGAGGGATGAGGCGAAGGAGAGTAGACGGGAGCGAGACGACGAGAGAGGGCTGGGGAGCATAGAGAGAGGGAGGAGAGAGACCGAGATGATCGAGTCTGCGATGACGCTAGATGACGGGACGTGAGAGACGAAGAGAGCCAGAGTTACGGGCCAGGGGGTAGGGGTAGTAAACCAAAACACCAACTCCTTAAGGGGCGAGGGGAGATCAGACTAGGAGACTTGGGCTGGGGACGGATAGTGGGATTGGATGAGTCGTGTGTGTGCTCCTTTGGTTGACTGTGAACCTAGGGTCTCGTTTGTTTTGGAGACACGACCCCTTGGCCTCTCTCGTATATGTTCTGAGAGAGAGAGAGAAGATTGAGAGGGAGAGAGAGAGAAGGGAGGAGAGACGAGATGAGATGGAGAGAGAGAGGAGATGGATTGGACGGACGGGAGAGAGTGAGGGAGGACCGAGAGAGAGGAGAGAGAGAGAGAGAGAGGAGAGGAGACGACGAGTCAGAACGAAGAGGAGAGAGGGAGAGAGGACTGATCGAGACGAGAGAGAGAGAGAGGGAAGAGGGAGAGCACGTAGCAAGAGAGATGATCGCCAGCGAGAGAAGCAAGTTATGTTTTTTTATAGTTGGGTAGGTGGTTAGGTAGGTCAAGTCACAGGTCTCAGGGTCAGTTCAGGGTCTGTAAGGGACACGGACAACAAGCAGGTTCAGGTCAGAAGGGTAGGTCTTTAGGTCGAAATTATGTTATGGTTTGGTTTCCATTTAATAGGGGAAAAGAAAGAGAGAAGAGAGACCACCGGAATCAGGGAAGGTTGGCCTCCGTTTAAATGAGTAGAGGTGGAGGCGCGGCGGAAGGCAGACGGAAAATTGATTCCTCTAACAGGTCAAAGAACGAGGGGGAGGAGAAGAGAAGGGGGAGAGGAGAAAATAGGAGAGGAGAGAAGGGGAGACACGGAGTAAGAGAAGGGGAGAAGGAGAGGAAGGAGAAGGGGAGAGGAGGAGAAGGGGAGGAAGGAGAAGAGAAGGGGAGAGGAGAAGGAGAAGGCAGAGCAGGGAGGGAAAGGGAGGGCCGGGCAGGCGGCGGAGGAGGGGCGGAGGCGAGGAAAAGGAAACAGGGCAACAGGGGGAGGAAGGTGTAGGGGAGGGGAGGAACAGGGGAGAAAGAAGGAAGGAAGATGGAAGGAAGGAAGGAAGGAGCATGGATATACATGGGGGTGGAGAGAAGCAGGGGAAGAAGAAGAGGAAGAAAGGAAGGGGTGGGAAAAAGGGGAGGATAAGAAAAAAAGAAATAAAAAAGAAAAAAGGGAAAAAAAGAGGAAAAAAAAACAAAAAAAAAAGAGAGGTGGAGTTCTTAGAAAAAAAAAAAAAAAAAAAAACGAAGGGAAAAAGAGAAAAAAAGAAAAAGAGGAAAAAAAAAAAAAAAAAAAAAAAAAGAAAAAAAAAGAGATTTTGAAGAGGAGGAAAAAGAGGAAGGGAGGCAAAAAGGAAACATTGAAGACAACACAAAGAAGGGAAAAGAAGACGGAGGGGAAGAAAAAGGGACAAAGGAAAAAAAGAGGAGAAAAAGAAAAAAAAAAAAAAAAAAAGAGGAGAGAAAAAACGAAAAAAAGAGGAGAAAAAAAAACAAGGAGACAAAAAACAAAAGGGAAGGAACAGATATGACAAGAAAGGAAGGAGAAAGACGCGAAACAAGAAAGAAGGAAAGAAGGGGGGGAAAGACGAAAAAAAAAAAAAAGCCACAAAACAAAGAAAAAGGACACAGGAGAAGGAGAGCCAGGAGCAAAGGACACAGGAGGAGGAAACGAGGGAGAAGGAAAAGGAAAGGAGGGGAACCCCCCGTGAGCGGGGATGGGAGAAAAGAGGAAAGAAGATAAGGAGGATCAGAGACCGCGAAAGAGAGAGGAAGGGGGGAGTGGAGAGGGGAGAGGGATGGACGAGCGAGGTGGGAGAGATGATTTGAGGAGAAAGAGAGAGAGAGGAGGACGAGGAGGGAGGGAGACGATGAGGAGAGAAAGAGAGATTAATCGAGATCGAGGGAGAGAGGGATGTAGGAGGATGGACCGGGGGAATGATGAGAGAACTGGAGAAGAGACTGAGAGCTGGAGGGATGATGATGAGGCTATCTTCACCACACCACCGCGTCAGGTAGGTCAAAACGTCTTTAGCTCTGGTAGAATAAATAAAAAGTTCTCACCACTCAACACTCTCTCTCTCTCTCTCCTCGCTTCTTCTATTCTCTTCTCTCTCTCTCTCTCTCTCTCTCTCTCTCTGATATGTGAATACAAAGTGAACGCTGCTACATGAACACTAAGTGAACGCTACAGAGTGAACACAACGGAAAGTGAACGCTTATATAAGAACACTACAGTAGCCAGCCTGATGTACGTGCTGTGGCGAGAGAGGGAAGGAGCGAGGAGAGAGAGACGAGGAGACTTGACGTGGTTGTTTTGGTAAATGTGAAAATCGGTATGTCAGTCTGGTAGGAGGCGATTTAAAAAATAAATGAAGAATAGAATAAATCCCGGGGCTTTTGAGAAGGATTTTTTTTGAAGCGGAGAGGAGGGAGAGATGAGAGAAGGAGAGAGAGAGAAAGAGACGGAGTGATGATGGCCAGAGGGAGGAGAGAGACGAGGGGCAGACGAGAGTAGCCTGAGAGGAGCGAGAGACCTGAGAGGAGGGCAGAGATCGACGGAGGGGAAGAGCCGGGACGAGGGAGGAGAGGCGGAGAGAGAAGAGAGCGCGAGAGATCGAGATGAAGCAGTGGAGCGAGAAGGAGGGGAGTGAGGGGACCCTCAGCAAGGGGGGAAGTTGAGGACGACCGACAGGGAAGGACGCGGAAACGCGGGAGGAGAGGCGGAGACCCGCGAATGGCGACGAGAGAGCACGAGAGGAGAGAGGAGAGCAGAACAGGCAGCAGGGTCGAAATCCATAGCTAGAATTGTTGGAACCCGTCAAAGTGTAAACACCACTAGACCATAAACACATCACCTTCACCAATCCCTTTTAAAAAATATTCTGTCAGTTTTATTTGTACACAAAAACCCAAAGAAATACTAGTTTTAACTTTTGTTTTTTTTTTATTATTTCAAATAAATCATAAAACAAGGATAGAAAATTAAATATTGATAATATATAAAAAAAAAAACACCAAAAACTTATATATAAAAAAACAGAATTAAACCGAATCTAATTTTTACGTGTTTTAATAAATATCAGAATTTTTATTTATTCTTAAAAAAAATCCCAGGATAAAAAAACAAAAAACAAAACAAACCCCCCTTATAACCCCCCTTATAACCCCCCTTTCCACCCCCTCCCCCTCAAACACGCCCCCCCTTTCCACCTCCCTCCCCCCCCCCTCCCAACTCTCTATCTCCGCCTATCCATTTGTTCAACACACCAATAAGAAGGGAGTGGGGAGGAGAGAGTGAGGGAGGGAGAAGTGGGGACGGTGAAGGGACGTGGCGAGAGAGGGAGGGTGGATGAGGGAAGAGGGAGAGGGGAGAGAGGGGACAGAGTGGAGGGATTAAATCCACAGAATCCAATAAAGTAGAAAAAAAAAGAAAAGATGATCCACTGCGCTTTGTGTCACCTCCATCTGTCGACCTCAAGAAGAAAGAGGCCGAAGGAGGAAAGATGAAAAGAGGAGGAAGAAGAGGAGAGGACGAAGAGGAGGAAGGAGGGAAGAAGAAAAGAAAGAAAGAGGAAAGAAGAGGAAAAAGAAGAAAAGGAAAAGAAAAGAAGAGGAGAGGAAAGAAAAGAAAGAATAAGAAGAGGAAGGAAAAGCAAGAAATAGAAGGAGGAAGAGGAAAAGATAAAAAAGAAGGAGTAGAGGCAAGAAAGGAGGGAAAAGAGAGAAAGAAAGAGTTAGAAGGAGGAGGAGAGGAAGAGAGGAAGAATGAAGGAGGAAGAAAGAAGAAGAAGGCAGGAGAAAAAAAAGAAAAAAAGGAAGGAGGACCGGAGGAGCGAACGAAAAAGAAGAAAGAAGAGGCGGAAGAAGAGAGGAAGAGAAGGAAGGAAGAAGAGGAAAAGAAGAAGAAACGAGGAAGAAAAGGAGGAAGAAGAAGGAGGAATGAGAGGAAAAAGGAAGGAAGAAGGAAAGAACACAAGAAGGAGGAAGAGGGAAGAAGAAGGGAAAAAGGAGGGAGAAAAGAGAGAGAGGAAGAAAAGTAGGAGGGGAAAGAACGAAAAAGCAGGAGAGAGGAAGCGGGAGAAAAAGAGAAAAAGAGGAAGAGAGGGAAGGAGAGGAGAGAAGAGGAACTAAAGAGGGGGAAGACAGAGAGAAGAGGAGGGAAAAGAGGGAAGAGGAGGGAGGAAGGAGGAAGAGGAAAAAGAGAAAGAAGGGAGACATGAGTCTATGGGGGAAAAAGAGGGGAGGAAGGAAAAGACGTAGGAAAAAAAAGACGGCAAGACAGAGGAGGAGGAAGAAGAAGGAGCGGGAAGAAGGAGAGGAAGAAGGGGAAGACGGGAAGGAACAAGAGGAGGAAGAGAGAAGAAAGAAAGAAGAGAAAGCCAGGAGGATATAGGAACCAAACAGTAGAGAGCAGGAATAACCAAGACTCAGTAAGTACTAGGTAGTAAAGAAGATCGAAGACTCGAGGTCTCTCTTTGTGTCGCCTCACACCTCAAGACCGAAGACACACACAGAGAAAAGTCCTTCCTTCCTTTTGTTCAACACAGAGGAGGAAGAGGAAGAGGAGGGAAGAAAAGAAGGAAGAGAGAAAACAGAATCTTTGAGGAAAAAGAAAGAAGAGAGAGGAGGGAAGGAGAGGGGAAAGAGGAAGAGGAGGAGGAACAAAAGAAGAGGAGAAGAAAGAGGAGGAGAAGAAAAGAGGCAGGGCGGGAGAAGGGCAGGAAGATGGAGGGTGGAAAAACAGAGGTAGAAGGGGGAAGAAAGAAAAAAAGAAAAAAAGAAAAAAAAGAGGGAGGGAAAGAAGGTAAAGTCAGGAAGGAGGCAAGAAGAAAGAAGGAAGAGAGGGGAAGGAAAGCGGAAATAAACAAGAAATCAAAGGGAAAGACAACATCAACAACAACAGACACAACACACACAACACAGATGAGGAAAGAGGAGAAGAGAGAAGAACAAAGAACAAAGAAGAGCAGAGTAAGAATTAAGAATCCAAGCCTCTTGATATCTACCTCACACGACTTCCTACAGCATCACCCAGAACCCCTATGATGTGAGACTGGATACCCTCTTTCATCTCCCAGTGTCAGCCCAAGTTTCTTCACCTCTATAACTTATACAACACTGAGTATCTCTGGTGTAGTGAGAGAGAGAGAGAGAGAGAGAGAGAGAGAGAGAGAGAGAGAGAGAGTAGAGAGAGTCACCAAGACCGACTCTATATAACCACAAAAGGTTATCCATAAAAAGACTTCCTCCTCCTCCCTAAAGCCTTCCTTCACCCTCCTCTTCTTCCTCCTCCTCCTCCCTAAAGCCTTCCTTCACCCTCCTCTTCTTCCTCCTCCTCCTCCCCCCCCCCCCCCCAGACGACAGGAAGCTTGAGAGGCCTTTAATGGCGTCGGAATTACTCTAAGACTCTACCTAACCTAACCTAATCTAACCTAACCTAACCTAATCTAACCTAACCTAACCTAACCTAACCTAACCTAATCTAACCTAACCTAACCTAACCTAACCTAATCTAACCTAACCTAACCTAACCTAACCCTGACTTAAGTGAATTATTGCATAGGAATCTCTGAGAATAATTTGGTCCGGAATTTCACTAGTGGTGGTTGTGGTAGGTTGTGGTGGTGATTGTTGTTGTTGTTATTGTGGTGGTGGTAGTTGTTGTAGGCTGTGATGGTGGTTGTTGTGGTGGTGGTGGATGGAAGTAGTGATGGTAGTGGTTGTGGTAGGTGGTGGTAGTTGTTGTAGGTTGTGATGGTGGTTGTTGTGGTGGTGGTGGATGGAAGTAGTGATGGTAGTGGTTGTGGTAGGTGGTGGTAGTTGTTGTAGGTTGTGATGGTGGTTGTTGTGGTGGTGGTGGATGGAAGTAGTGATGGTAGTGGTTGTGATAGGTGGTGGTAGTTGTTGTAGGTTGTGATGGTGGTAGTGGTTGTTGCTTAGGTTGTGGTTGATAATGGTGGTTGTTATGGTGGCTGTTGGAGGAGTAGGTGGTGGTGGTGGTGATGATGGTAGTGATTATGATAGTGGTTGTAATGGTGGTTGTAGCTTGTTATAGTTCTTGTAGTTGTAATAAATATTGGCATAGCTGAATTTGTCGTTGTTTTTGTTATTGTTTTTGTGTTTGTTGTTGTTTTGTTACGTTTACAATTAGAGAAAAAAAAATTAGCATACGAGCTTTTCAGAATTTTTGTTTGTGTCTAAACTTAGTGGGTCAGTTAGGTACGTAGAGACAGGTGAGAGACAGGTGAGAGACAGGTGAGAGACAGGTGAGAGATAGGAGGCAGGTGAGAGGCAGGTGAGAGATAGGAGGCAGGTAAGAGACAGGTGTGACTTCTTCTAAGGGGTCTAACCATCGTATCTACTGATGACCACATAAATTTTCCCCCAAAATTATCAAAAACTTAGATTTTCCCCCAAAACCGACAAATTTCCCCACCCAAACCGACAAATTATCCCCCAAACCGACAAATTATCCCTCAAACCGACAAATTATCCCCCAAACCGACAAATTATCCCTCAAACCGACAAATTATCCCTCAAACCGACAAATTATCCCCAAAACCGACAAATTATCCCTCAAAACCGACAAATTATCCCCCAAACCGACAAATTATCCCCAAAACCGACAAATTTTCCCCTAAATCCCACATATTCTCCCCCAAAACCACAAAATTCTCCCCCAAAACCACAAAATTCTCCCCCAAAACCACAAAATTCTCCGCAAATCCCCAACTTCTCAACCAAATCTCAAATTTCCCCCAACCCCAAACTCCCCTAAAACACATCCTCTCCAAAAAATTCCCTCCAAAAATTCCCTCCACATATCTTTCCCCGCAACATGAGAATTTACCCCCATTTCACTATAAAACACTAAACAAGGCCCTCACAGTAAACTAGGGACAGCCTCGTCACCAATAACAATTAACCATTATGAAAGAGACTACGTAATGCCGCTAACGACTCGAGTGGAACAAACTATGCTGTTGGCTCGCAAAATATAACAATGGTATATTATTCTTGACGTAATTGCATGTAAATTCGCCCGGAGAGTAAGACCAATAATTTTCACGCCAGATAATTGGTGTGTGTGTGTGTGTGTGTGTGTGTGTGTGTGTGTGTGTGTAGTGGTATTTGTATTGTTATTATTTTTGGGTGAGGTGAGGTGAGGTGAGGTGAGGTGAGGCTATTATTATTATTATTATTATCTTAAACACGCACACACACACACACACACACACGCGCGCACACACACACACACACACACACACACACACACACACACACACACACACACACTCAATATCAGTGGTGGTCTTCTCACTTGTTCTAACACGTCTCAATTCATGTTCGCCAGGCTGGTTCCTTGTCTCGCCTGACGAACGGGTGCTCAGCTCACCTAGCGAAGGGTTCTACCTCTGCTAACGATCCCAACGCCCGCCCTGACGAACAGCTTCACCTCCACGAGAATAAACCCACAACAAACAAACATAAAGGTATTGTATTTGTTATGATTTTTGTCTTTGTTCTCTACTGTGACTTTGTTTAGTGTGTGTGTGTATGTGTGTGTGTGTGTGTGTGTGTGTGTATGTGTGTTAACAACAAATACAACAACAACCACCACCACCACCACCAACCAACCCTTCACGCTTCACTCGAGTTAGTCACTCCTCATTCCCATCACTTACGGCCCCTTGGACTTTGTTGTGGTGGGAAGGACTTAAAACACACACACACACACTCATTACAACTCACTAATGAGCCTCTTAGCGTACAATGAGTCTTTTTATATAGGTGTTTGTTAGTTGACTGTACTACATAAACATACGGAGTGATCTGTCTGTCTGTCTGTTTGTGTCTCTCTCTCTCTCTCTCTCTCTCTCTCTATAACAACAACCACAACAGTTATAGGTCACCCTCCAATATCCCGTTTTCTATGATAAATTAATCACAGAAAACGGAAGGCGTGGTGACCGTCCGGAAAATATTGTTAACGTGAGAAAATTTTAACTAGAGACTGTCGTAAAATTTTAACACCAGAGTTTTACGGGTTTTAATAAGCGAGTTTATCAGAGGCAGTGAAAAAAGTTGGGCTAGGTTTAATTATCCTTAGGTTAGGTTAGGTTAGGTTAGGTTAGGGTTAGGTTTGGTTAGGGTTAGGTTTGGTTAGGTTAGGTTAGGCTAGGTTAGGGTTAGGTTAGGTTAGGTTAGGTTCACTCAGTCACGTTCATTATATTTACTGTTATTATGCATATAAGTCTTATATATAGCGATACAAATTGAAAAAAAAATATCTGAATATTTTTTCCGGTATATCACGATGGCTGTTGCAAGTCCCTGGCTATATGTTTTACCAGCAAACTTTATCTAACATTTAAATACTTATTAAATGCGTTAACTTTTTTATTTCAACAAAAACTCGTATTTTCTATTTTTTATTTTATTTTTTTCAATTTATATTTTTTTTTCTACTTGAAGGAAATTGTGCATGTATAGAATTTATCTATCTATCGATCTATCTATCTGATTTTGTATCTATAGCACCTAATGATTTGCCTGTCTGCCTGCCTGTCTGTCTGCCTGCCTGTCTGCCTGCCTCTCTGTCTGTCTGTCTGTCTGTCTGTCTGTCTGTCTGCCTGTCTGTCTGTCTGCCTGTCTGCCTGTCTGTCTGCCTGTCTGCCTGTCTGCCAGTCTGTCTGTCTGTCTGCCTGTCTGCCTGTCTGTCTGCCTGTCTGCCTGTCTGCCTGCCTGTCTGTCTGCCTGCCTGTCTGCCTGCCTGTCTGTCTGTCTGTCTGTCTGCCTGTCTGTCTGCCTGTCTGCCAGTCTGTCTGCCTGTCTGTCTGTCTGCCTGTCTGCCTGTCTGCCAGTCTGTCTGCCTGTCTGTCTGTCTGCCTGTCTGCCTGTCTGCCTGCCTGTCTGTCTGTCTGCCTGTCTGTCTGTCTGCCTGTCTGCCTGTCTGCCTGTCTGCCAGTCTGTCTGCCTGTCTGTCTGTCTGCCTGTCTGCCTGTCTGCCTGCCTGTCTGTCTGTCTGTCTGTCTGCCTGTCTGCCTGTCTGCCTGTCTGCCAGTCTGTCTGCCTGTCTGTCTGTCTGCCTGTCTGCCTGTCTGCCTGCCTGTCTGTCTGTCTGCCTGTCTGTCTGTCTGCCAGTCTGTCTGTCTGTCTGTCTGTCTGTCTGTCTGCCTGTCTGCCTGTCTGTCTGCCTGTCTGCCTGTCTGCCTGCCTGCCAGTCTGTCTGACTGTCTGTCTGTCTGACTGTCTGCCTGCCTGCCTGTCAGTCTGTCTGACTGTCTGTCTGTCTGCCTGTCTGCCTGTCTGCCTGTCTGTCTGTCTGTCTGCCTGTCTGCCTGTCTGCCTGTCTGCCTGTCTGCCAGTCTGTCTGCCTGTCTGTCTGTCTGCCTGTCTGCCTGTCTGTCTTTATCACGATAATAACCCTGACTTAGTGTTAAGACATCATAATCTAACCTATAAATTATTGCATTATTCTTAATTAACACAAAGGAGAATAATTATTCCTCAAGTTGTCTGAAAAATCTGATGAAAAAATCTTGGGGAAAAAGTTCTTAGAAAGTTTGTAAAAAGATAACAAAAAAATAATCTACTTAATTTGTAACTTTAGATAATTAAAACTTAATTATATATCTAATTAATTAATAATTGGTATAATCATAAAAAAATTAATTATCACAACGAAAACAAATTATTAGACATAAAATCTCGTCTTGTTCTAACTCCAAGTATAATGTTTAAGCCATAAATTATACCAACTGGTCTATTATGCTAATTAAGACACATTTCAAGGCATTATACTCACACCAAGTATACTTACACAACTTAGTATACTAATTTAAGTCAATTTTGGGGTCTATATATCGAGGTCTTTAAGATGTAAACACACACCTGGACGATGTTGCTGGGACACACCTGGATGATGTTAATTGGTTACCTGGACATGTTTACTTTTGTTGTTGTTGTTTTGTTTATGCCGTGTGGTGAGGGTAGTTCTCTCTCTCTCTCTCTCTCTCTCTCTCTCTCTCTCTCTCTCTCTCCTTCCTACCACATCGTTACGTGTTTATTTAAATAACAAAACAAATATCAATATTAATCAAATTATTTATCCCATCTAAAAACAATTACAAACTTTTATAATATTTTTCATCTCTAAAACTTTTAACAAAAACTTTTAACAAATGATTTCTTAAATTAATAAAAACTTTTGTACTTTTTAATGAAGAAGTTTGGACCAAAAACCTTATTGAAATATTTATACAGTATTTTCGTCTTCACTTACAAAAATTAACCCTTTAAGGATGATGGTTTAACCCTTTAAGGACGATGGTTTAACCCTTTAAGGATGATGGTTTAACCCTTTAAGGATGATGGTTTAACCCTTTAAGGACGATGGTTTAACCCTTTAAGGACGATGGTTTAACCCTTTAAGGATGATGGTTTAACCCTTTAAGGATGATGGTTTAACCCTTTAAGGACGATGGTTTAACCCTTTAAGGATGATGGTTTAACCCTTTAAGGACGATGGTTTAACCCTTTGAGGATGATGGTTTAACCCTTTAAGGATGATGGTTTAACCCTTTGAGGATGATGGTTTAACCCTTTGAGGATGATGGTTTAACCCTTTAAGGATGATGGTTTAACCCTTTAAGGATGATGGTTTAACCCTTGAAGGACGATGGTTTAACCCTTTAAGGATAATGGTTTAACCCTTTAAGGATGATGGTTTAACCCTTTGAGGATGATGGTTTAACCCTTTAAGGATGATGGTTTAACCCTTTGAGGATGATGGTTTAACCCTTTGAGGATGATGGTTTAACCCTTTAAGGATGATGGTTTAACCCTTTAAGGATGATGGTTTAACCCTTGAAGGACGATGGTTTAACCCTTTAAGGATAATGGTTTAACCCTTTAAGGATGATGATTTAACCCTTTAAGGATGATGGTTTAACCCTTTGAGGATGATGGTTTAACCCTTTGAGGATGATGGTTTAACCCTTTGAGGATGATGGTTTAACCCTTTGAGGATGATGGTTTAACCCTTTAAGGATGATGGTTTAACCCTTTAAGGATGATGGTTTAACCCTTTAAGGATGATGGTTTAACCCTTTAAGGATGATGGTT
>CAUDMG010002011.1:217500-230000 GCA_958450375.1 Homarus gammarus
CCATCAATGTATATAAGGAAAATAGTCGAAATGGAAGTATAAATAATTTGAAACTACAAAGAAAGTATAAATGGTGGTCAAAATATAAACAAAATAATAATTTAAATTTTGTCTTCTAACTGGTGGTGTTAAGGTATCTAGTTAAGGTAGAGTCTCAGTGTTGTGTCTCCTAACTGGTGTGTTAAGTGAAGGTATCTAGTTAAGGTAGAGTCTCAGTGTTAATTTTGTCTCCTAACTGGTGGTGTTAAGGTATCTAGTTAAGGTAAAGTCTCCGTGTAATTATGCTGCCATTTTCTGATATCTTAATTCTGTTTTACCTTAAGTTTACCATATAAGTGAATTCTGACTTTCTGGACTTAAGAGGAATATTCACCGCATGAGGTTCCGTGACTTTTCGCTAGAATTTTGGACGAGAAGAATAAAGAATTTTGCAACAGTGTAGAGGAATATTCTCCTGTTTTTGGGCAAGCGGAATTGTAGTGCTTGTGTGTGTGTGTGTGTGTGTGTTATATTTTTGGCAATAATATACTACTACTAGTACTACTACTGTTACTACTAATAATAATAGTAATAATAATAAATAAATAACTAACTCAGAGCAAGATCTCGTGTTTATAAACCCAAAGAGACAACGAACTCAAATTGTTTTCTTATACTCCAAATAAACTTTAAAAGTAAAAAAAAAAAAATTCTTTTAAACACCGAAAATAAAACATAGCGAATTAAAATCCCTTCCTTCTGTTACTCTAAGAATTAATTTGATATTAATTAAAAGAACTGCAAAGATAAAAACAAAATATTAATACACCTGTATCCCCTCACACTCGTAAACAAATGGCGACAACAAGGATAACATGCCTAAGACTATTTCCACTATAAAAATCGCCTAATTTGCTCCATTCTCTTGTTGTTGAAGAATGTCAGAAAACTTAATATCTCCCTTTGTTTACTGAGACTACAGACTACAGGCTACTTCTAAATTGTCTCCTTGCAAGATGACAGGCACACGAACCCCCAAGGCCAGCGAGCCACGACACAGCTCCTCGGGGAACTCTCCGACCTGTACACAAACACAGTCTATATTTTTTTGTTCTATACTACACACAAGGGGCGCTCTTGTTCTTCTGTTCTCGTGTTCTATACTACACACAAGGGGCGCTCTTGTTCTTCTGTTCTCGTGTTCTATACTACACACAGGGGGCGCTCTTGTTCTTCTGTTCTCGTGTTCTATAAGCAAAAAGAACTTATGTTTTTTGTTCTATACTGTAAACACGGTGGAGGGGGGTGGGGGGGTATATATTTGAGAGGTTAAGTCATCATACTCAAAGGGGTTAAATCATCATACTCAAGGGGTTGAATCATCATACTCAAGAGGTTAAATCATCATACTCAAGAGGTTAAATCATCATACTCAAGAGGTTAAATCATCATACTCAAGAGGTTAAATCATCATACGCAAGGGGTTGAATCATCATACTCAAGAGGTTAAATCATCATACTCAAGAGGTTAAATCATCATACGCAAGGGGTTGAATCATCATACTCAAGAGGTTAAATCATCATACTCAAGAGGTTAAATCATCATACTCAAGGGGTTAAATCATCATACTCAAGGGGTTGAATCATCATACTCAAGGGGTTAAATCATCATACTCAAGGGGTTAAATCATCATACTCAAGGGGTTAAATCATCATACTCAAGAGGTTAAATCATCATACTCAAGGGGTTAAATCATCATACTCAAGAGGTTAAATCATCATACTCAAGGGGTTAAATCATCATACTCAAGAGGTTAAATCATCATACTCAAGAGGTTAAATCATCATACGCAAGGGGTTTAATCATCATACTCAAGAGGTTAAATCATCATACTCAAGGGGTTAAATCATCATACTCAAGAGGTTAAATCATCATACTCAAGGGGTTAAATCATCATACTCAAGGGGTTAAATCATCATACTCAAGAGGTTAAATCATCATACTCAAGGGTTAAATCATCATACTCAAGGGTTAAATCATCATACTCAAGGGGTTAAATCATCATACTCAAGGGGTTAAATCATCATACTCAAGGGGTTAAATCATCATACTCAAGAGGTTAAATCATCATACTCAAGGGGTTAAATCATCATACTCAAGAGGTTAAATCATCATACTCAAGAGGTTAAATCATCATACTCAAGAGGTTAAATCATCATACTCAAGGGGTTAAATCATCATACTCAAGAGGTTAAATCATCATACTCAAGGGGTTAAATCATCATACTCAAGAGGTTAAATCATCATACTCAAGGGGTTAAATCATCATACTCAAGAGGTTAAATCATCATACTCAAGGGGTTAAATCATCATACTCAAGAGGTTAAATCATCATACTCAAGGGGTTAAATCATCATACTCAAGGGGTTAAATCATCATACTCAAGAGGTTAAATCATCATACTCAAGGGGTTAAATCATCATACTCAAGAGGTTAAATCATCATACTCAAGAGGTTAAATCATCATACGCAAGGGGTTAAATCATCATACTCAAGGGGTTAAATCATCATACTCAAGGGGTTAAATCATCATACTCAAGAGGTTAAATCATCATACTCAAGGGGTTAAATCATCATACTCAAGGGGTTAAATCATCATACTCAAGAGGTTAAATCATCATACTCAAGGGGTTAAATCATCATACTCAAGGGGTTAAATCATCATACTCAAGAGGTTAAATCATCATACTCAAGGGGTTAAATCATCATACTCAAGAGGTTAAATCATCATACTCAAGAGGTTAAATCATCATACGCAAGGGGTTGAATCATCATACTCAAGAGGTTAAATCATCATACTCAAGAGGTTAAATCATCATACTCAAGGGGTTAAATCATCATACTCAAGAGGTTAAATCATCATACTCAAGGGGTTAAATCATCATACTCAAGAGGTTAAATCATCATACTCAAGAGGTTAAATCATCATACTCAAGAGGTTAAATCATCATACTCAAGAGGTTAAATCATCATACTCAAGGGGTTAAATCATCATACTCAAGAGGTTAAATCATCATACTCAAGAGGTTAAATCATCATACTCAAGGGGTTAAATCATCATACTCAAGGGGTTAAATCATCATACTCAAGAGGTTAAATCATCATACTAAGAGATTAAGTCATCATACTCAAGGGGTTAAATCATCATACTCAAGGGGTTAAATCATCATACTCAAGGGGTTAAATCATCATACTCAAGGGGTTAAATCATCATACTCAAGAGGTTAAATCATCATACTCAAGAGGTTAAATCATCATACTTAAGAGATTAAGTCATCATACTCAAGGGGTTAAATCATCATACTCAAGGGGTTAAATCATCATACTCAAGGGGTTAAATCATCATACTCAAGGGGTTAAATCATCATACTCAAGGGACTAAAATTATCCACCTTACTAGATTAAAAAAATAAAAATACTTAAAACAATATATATCACCAAAATCTGTATCAAACCAACGACTAAAAACCAACAACCAATTATAAACCAGAGAAATAAAACTAAACCGGGAAGGTGATTGGTGAGCTGTGACGTCTCCAAGGCTGAGTTTGACAAAGAGATTGGGAGGGTTTGATAATTCTCTCGTGGCTGTAAACCTTCTCCCTTCTCCTCTCTCTCCTCTCTTCTCTCTCTCTCTCTCACTTCTCTCTCTCTCTCTCTCCTCTCTTCTCTCTCTCTCTCACTTCTCTCTCTCTCTCTCTCTTCTCTCACACTTCTCTCTCTCTCTCTCTTCTCTCTTCTCTCTCTCCTCACTTCTTTGGGTGAGACACAAAGCGGATTTAGTGAGAAAGAAAAGAAAGAGATTTGTTCATGAGGAATTTCTTTGTTTAATTATTGTTTGTGATGTTTGTGTATTTTGATGACTTTTGTGTTTGTGTGTAGTCTTTATAGGTTTACACGCACGTACGTACACGCACACGCACACGCACACGCACACGTAACCAAGATAGAGGTAGAGCCATCAAAGAAAGAATGAAAGAAAGTGAAAAAAAGGGAAAAAGAGAGAGTTAAAGAAGAGAGAGAAAGAAAGAGAATCGTCCCTATCAATGCACGTGTGTTGACCTCCCCGTGATCGTAGTAAACAGTGACGAGTGTTGATAGGGAGTGAAAGAATCTTACGGTTTGATCCTATTGGGTTGAAAGGTCTATTGGATATGACCTCTAATAGGTACAATGATGTATTCTCTCCCTATTCTCTCCTCTCCTAAAACCTCTCACTTTTCCTCCTTCCCCCTCTCTCTTTCCCCTCTCTCTTTTACCCTCCTCCTCCTCTTCCCCTCTTTCAATTTCATACGCCCCCCCCTCCAAGCCTCTCCCTATTTTTTCCCTCCCGTATCCCCTTGTCATCTTCTCTTCCTCTCCTTTATCCCATTCCCTTCCCTTTCCCCTCCCACAGCCCCTTTCCTACACCCTGTCTCCTCTCCCTCAATCACCCCCTTACTCTTCCCCCTCCCCTTCATCCACCCACTTACCCCCTCCCCCCTTCCTTCCCCCCCTCACCATCCCCGGCGTCATAAATGGCTAAGGCGGCAGACTGAAATTCCAACTTAATTCTGGTAAAACTTGAGTTAATTTCAAAGTTCGCGGTCCTCATTCTGTCTGTGTGAGTGGCAGCCCTGTGGCAGAGTGCTTGTTCTCTCTCTCTCTCTCTCTCTCTCTCTCTCTCTCTCTCTCTCTCTCTCTTTCAGACAATATCCACCAAAAAATCAACGAAGCTTTAAACTTCTCAACTTATTCTAGATCAAAGAATATTTTTTCACGCTAGAATCTTTCCCCAGCTGAGTGCTAAGGTGATTCTCTCTTTCTCTCTTTCTCTCTCTCATTCTCTCTCTTTATCCCCAGCTTAATGTCAAGAACTCTCTCTCTTTCTCTCTCTACCTCTAGCGGAGTGTCAAGGACTTTCTCACTTTCTCCCTCTTACTTTTTACCCCCAGCTGAGTGAAAAGGATTCTCTCTCTCTCTCTCTCTCTCTCTCTCTCTCTCTCTCTCTCATTTCTAGTATCTGTGGAGGAGCTCACGAGAGGTGCTCAAGGGGGTTTAGAGACACATTTCTGAGTACTGTCTCACTGTCTCTCTCAGATCTCTCACCCTGTGTTCTGAGACACTCCTGGGCTGAGGGGAGACAGGGTGAGGGTTTATTGAGAAGACAGAGAGACAGAGATAGAGAGATAGACGCAATACACATATATGTATTTGTGTGTGTGTGTGTGTGTGTGTGTGTGTATGTGTGTATTTGTATGTGTGTGTGTGTGTGTGTGTGTGTGTGTGTGTGTAATAACTTCACTGCCTATATATAACTGACCTCACACAGAAACATTCAATTGACATCATTATCTCACAATGGACATCATAACGATATCACAACCTCCAGATGACCTCAAACTGATGATGCCACTATCTTTAGCCATTGACCTCCAAAAAACAATGACATCTTTGACCTGCAGTTGACCCCTTAATGACCTGACGGAAGACATCATTATCACCTGAGGTTTGCCGTGTGTTTTTTCTGGCCAAGTTACTGTCGTGTTTTGAAACTCTGAGAAGTCCTCTGTTTTTCGATGTTTTTTGGTGTGGGGGAGTGGGGTGGGGAGTGGGGGGAGTGGGGAGTGAGAGGGAGGGGGTGGGGGGGTTGGGGAGTGAGAGGGAGGGGGGTGGGGAGGGGTTGGGAGTGGGGGTGGATGTAAGGGGTGAAGGGTTGAGGGGGTGGGGGTGATTTGCAGCTCACCTCCCTCACCCCCTCGTGCCAGTTCCTTCACTAATGACTCAGTAAGGAGAGTAATTAGCGGCTATTAGTTGTTTATGATGGTGTTCTGTCTCCCAGTGTGTTCTCAAGGCTGTTTATATTCTTGTATATTTATGTTATAATTGTGTATGCTAGTTGCTGTTGTTGTTGTTGTTATTGTTGTTATTGTTGTTGTTATTGTTGTTTTTGTTATTGTTGTTATTGTTGTTATTGTTGTTGTTGTTGTTATTGTTGTTGTTATTGTTGTTGTTGTTGTTATTGTTGTTGTTATTGTTGTTATTGTTATTGTTATCCTTGTATCGTAGTTTGGGTTAGTTGTGTAGTGTCGTAGTTTGAGTGTGTCGTAGTGTCGTAGTTTGAGTGTGTCGTAGTGTCGTAGTGTCGTAGTTTGAGTGTGTCGTAGTGTCGTAGTTTGGGTGTGTCGTAGTGTCGTAGTTTGAGTGTGTCGTAGTGTCGTAGTTTGAGTGTGTCGTAGTGTCGTAGTTTGAGTGTGTCGTAGTGTCGTAGTTTGAGTGTGTCGTAGTGTCGTAGTTTGGGTGTGTCGTAGTGTCGTAGTTTGGCTTAGTTGTGTAGTGTCGTACTTTGATTACCGAACCTTTAGAAACGGGAGTGATGGTGAGTAACTACGTCTACCTGAGTAAGTACGTCGACGATAACACGAGAGAAAATAATAATGACTAATTCTCTTGCTGGTAAACTCTTGATAAATTCTATTGATGGTGACTTGCAATAGCTCAGAGGTGACGCATTTCCGAAATAAAGCCAATTATAAGTTCGTTTCACGTTTTTATTTTTCTTGGAATTGTGAGTTGAAATCCACAGGCAGATAATTACCCTAAAAAAAATAATTATCGACTGAAATGGTTGAAATATAATTCGATATTGTTTACGAAATATTGAGTTATTAAAGGGGTTTGTTTATATCTCACGAGCTATCAAATTGAGTCATCTTCCCTATTATTAAAGCTGGTATAGAGTTTCCAATATATTTATACTAATTTTTATCCTTTAAGAAGACTATAAAAGGGAAATATTAAGCGGGAAATATTGAAATTCACTGGAAGGATTATTTATCGTTGAGTAACTAGGAAGACGAAGGGAATATTGGGAAGACGAAGGGAATATTGACTCCTTGATAACGATCCAATATTCTTATGGAAGACTAGACACCACGAATATATTATACAAAGCCGAATATCGTTTCCATTTATGTTAATATTTCATATGAATGATTGAACTCTCCTAAATAGAAAATATATATATATATATATTCTTTCAGCAAAACTCCAAATAAGACAAAGATATATCTATGACATTTTTTTAATATTTTTAAAAGACTATACAACACAATGAACTCGTAAACAAACATTTTAAAATCTATTTATCGGAATAATTTACACTCTTCTAAAAACACCAAAACACTGGAACAATATTTACGTACAAAAAAATAAAAAAATATTGGCCAGGGTCGTTTCAATTCGGTGTATTGATTTAGAATAAAAATTAAACGCCCCCATATCGCATAACAATGGCGCTGAAATATAATAGAAGTTTTTTCCTGAATAACATCAAGCACTGTTATTTTCGAGTTATTTTTAACATGATATATTTTGTGATTATTATTTTTTATTATTTTGTTTTTTGTGTTTTGGTCGCTTATTCTCTGTGGTGGTGGTGGTGGTGGTGGTGGTGGTGATGGTGGTGGTGGTGGAGGTGGTGGTGGTGGTGGTGTGGTGGTGGTGGTGGTGGTGGAGGTGGTGGTGGTGGTGGTGGTGGTGGAGGTGGTGGTGGTGGTGGTGGTGGTGATGGTGATGGTGGTGGTGGTGGTGGTGGTGATGGTGATGGTGGTGGTGGTGGTGACGGTGGTGGTGGTGGAGGTGGTGGTGGTGGTGGTGGTGGTGGTGATGACGGTGGTGGTGGTGGTGGTGGTGGTGACGGTGGTGGTGGTGACGGTGGTGGTGGTGGTGGTGGTGGGGGATTTAACGTAGATGAGTTGAAATCATTGATACTGTGTGTACGTATATTTGATTACTTAAATATATATACATGCTTACACACACACACCCACAAACACACACACACACACACCCACAAACACACACACACACACACACACACACACACACACACTACTACTTACACTATTTTTTTATAACGTGGCCTCCAGCCTCCCCCAATAGCCACACCTTCGCCGCCATTTTATTACCTTAATATTAAATATCCTAATACATAAGTAGCCATCCTAGCTGTGTTGAGTTAGTTGAGCCACAGATCTATGCGGCATTCAGTGACTGTTGCCTCATAGTCAATATCTGCAACTGTTGTCGGCTTTGGGGCTGATGCTCTCGTTCCCCTGAGGCAGAGCAAAGCCGACCTAAGGAGAGAGAAGGACAGTCGACATCTCATCCAGGCTGTAACATAACTTCTGGGCTGCTGCTTCTGTTCAGATAACAAAAAATATCCCTTTGCCAAAGAAAACGGGCAACGTCTCAATTAGCCTGAGTGTGCGACAGTTGCCCTTTATAACTAGAGATGCGAGAGTTACCCCTAAGAAACTTCTCATGGAATAATGAATGTATTTCTCTAGGGCGCTACGTGCTGGGGTTTCTTATTGTACACAGTGTCGAGGAAGCCCCCACCAGAGGAGCAATTACCGAAACCAGCTGGTGTAATACAGGGGTTTATTCTGGTATCCTGCATACCATCTACTTGTTATGGGAAGAGAAAACGTGTCATTATAGTGAAGGGGTAACTTAAATATTGAGGAAGGGGTGGAAATGGGAATTCACATAAGGTACTGTAGTGTATTGTAGTAGTTGTGGTGGTTAAGTGAGAATCTCCTGAGTGTGATTTAATTATTTGGTAAAGATGGACTGATTTGACCTAATTTACCCTAATCTAACCCTCTAAACTATTCTATGGTCGTGAAGGCTTGGTCAGGTTAAGTTATGTTTGGTTAGATTAGGTTAATTTAATTTGGGTTGGGTTTGGTTAGGTTACGTTTGGTTTGGCAAGATTATTTTAGGTTAGTTTAGACTATATTAGGTTAGGTTAACACATGCTAGTCTTATTATTTAACAGTACAAATATTAACTAGGTGAAGTATCAATTTAGTTATGATATTATCTAAAATTTTCCCGTTTTTTATAACAAAGAAATCGATTTTATATTAAGGCGGTGACTTAACCATTTTACAAAACTCTGCACGTTCATATTCTGCTTCAGATTCAGGCTTTTAGAAACTCCGTCCAGCTGTAAAGTTACCAGAAGGGGGTTTTTGCAACGTTACTTTGGTCGCTTTTATTTCATACAGATTCCAGTAATTGTGTACGAAAGAAAACGTGGACAGGTGACATCTCTCTCTCAAGGGGTAACTTAACATTCACAGTGCAACACCTTGTTTCATTCTGCATTGTTCTCGTGTCTACACAAGTCCCCACACACTGTGACATAATTACCAGCGTCAGGTTTGTAGTCATTTTTCTTTCATTATTTTATTTTTAATTCCGCAAAAAGAAAAACAGAATTAAAGAGAAAACGGGTCTCTCTCTTTCTCTCTCTCTCTCCCTCTCTCTCTCTCTCATGATCCTCCCAGTGGCTTAAGTCACTTGGAATAACTTAAACATGCATGAAGGAAGGTGAACCTAGATTAAAGTTGAAAGAGGTTTTATAATAATGAAAACTAACATTAACAAAATTAACAAAAGGAGACAACATGAAAGAAGGAAGAGAAGGATATAAATAGAAAAATAAATAAACTAAAACGAAGAAATTAAAAGAATAAGATAAAAAAAATACGTAATAGAAGATAAGAAAAATAGGAAAAACAGAAATGATTAAAACAAAAACAAAAAGAAAATACCTGATAAACAAAACAGATAAGGACAAGAAAGACAAATAAACGATAATAAGGAGAAATTTATAATAAAGAGAGAGAGAAATAAGACACGTGATAAAGAAGAGAGGAATAATGGGATAATGGAGAGACGAATTAGACGGAAATAAAAGAAACGAAGTGAATACAAAGAGACGAAAATAAGAACGAAGGGAAATGGGAAGAAACCAAAACAAGGAATAAATTACAAACGAAGGAACTAAAGAAGAAGAAGAAGAAGAAGAAGCGAAAGACGAAAGGGGGGGAAACAAAAGACGATAAAAATAACAAAAGGAAAACGGAGGAGAAGAAGAGATCAAAGAGAATAAAGATAAACAGTAGAATGAAATAAAGAGAAAGATGAGAAAATAAGAAGCAGTAATAAGGCAGAATAAAACAGCAAAGAGAGAGAAGAGAAGAGAAGAGAGAAGATAAACAGCAATAACAAAGGGTAATATATATATGGAAAGACAGGAAACAGAAGAAAAGTGAACGAATAGCGAGAGAGAGAGAGAGAGAACACGGCAACCACTTTCCCCTCCTCTCGACAATTTCCTGTGAGGTATTGGGACGCGCCAACCCAGCCTCTCAAATTCCGGGATCTTCACTACACTATATGTCAGCCTTAACTGGAGTTATTTATAATGTTAGTTAGAACCTAAGTTAAGGCTTCAATTGAACTTAAGAACCTTTTAGAATCCACCGTTGTGTCGTAGTTCAGATAACATTCTTACATTACCAAGATAAGAGACGTAAGAGATAACATGATGATAACTGTAATAATAATAAACTAATGATAAAGTAAAATAAGGAAGAGATAATATGGTTTAGTGAATGAAAAAATAAGGAAATAAAACCAAAAAATAAAACATTTCTTTGGTTTAATATAATTGGGTTTAAAACGAGTGGCCAAAAATAAAATAACTTTAATTATAAGCAAAATCTGAATTAAGACACCTCTCTCTCTCTCTCTCTCTCTCTCTCTCTCTCTCTCTCTCTCTCTCTCTCCCTCTCACTCTTTCTTTCCCCCTCCCTCTCTTTCCCTCTCCCTCTCTTTCCCTCCCCCTCCCTCCCTCTCACTCTCTCCCTCCTCAAATATTTGATAATTGGAACCTCATTAGACCTTACACCTTGCCAACAACTCTCTCCCTCTCTTCCCCTCTCCTTCTCTCTCTCCCTCTTTCCCCCCTCTCTCTCCCTTTCCCTCCCTCTCTCTCCCTCTCCTTCAATATTAAATAATTGGAACCCCACTCAACCTTACAGGGAGCTAATATTACTGGCAAGGAAGTCGAGTTCTTTTAAAAACACCAAAACAAAAAGTAAATAAAACACCGCAATGATTTAAGAATGTGGAATAAATTAATAAAAATGGAAAGGAATTAAACACATAAATTTAAATGAGTAAGTTAATAAATGAATAATGAGGTAAATTGATAAATATGTGAAAGAAATGGGGGAAAAAAATCGAATCTCTCTCCAGCTGTCATTTGTTTCCTGTATTTTGATTGGCTATTCCACGGCTGTCTCGAGTTTCCGGCATTGTGATTGGTTCTTGCCAGTGGTTCTCAAATTCTCAGTATTTTGATTGGCTATTCCTTATATTCAACTTTACAATTTTACGATTGGTTGTTCCCAGCTGCCTAAAATGTTCCACAGTTTTAATTGGCTCTGCCTCAGCTGCCGTGAGATTTCTTGAATTTTTTATTGGCTACTCTTGGCTACCACGCATTTCCAGCATTATGATTGGCTATTCCATCTGTCATGAGTATTTCAAGCATTTTCATTGGCTATCCCAACTATCACACGTTTTAAAGCATTTTCATTGGTTCTCCCCGACCTGTCAAGAATTTCCAGCATTTTGATTGGCTCCTTATACATTTTCGCCTCGTTAATTGACACTTTAATTACGTACATCTCAGACCCGGTGTTCAGTAGGTGTCATTTCTCCCTCCTCAGTCACACAGTTATCAACCTTATCGTCTCCAGGGAAATATTTTCAGCATTATTTTTAACCATGATTTATTTTTTTCCCTCCTCTCGCTCTTCTGTGATTGGCGTAATTACCAATTCTCTCTCTTCCTTCAGTAATTGACTCGTTAATTAGCTCTTCACTGTCTCATTAACGTAAATCACGGGATAATTATCATTTATTCCGTGTGTGTGTGATGCAACGACTTCATAATCAGGGTTTGGTTAGGTTAGGTTAGGTTAGGTTAGGTTAGGTTAGTTTAAGCAAGAAATAAATGTATTTATATATGCAAGATAAAATATATATATCAAATTAGATTCTCCCTCACATTCCCACCCTCATATTCTCCCCCTCACATTCTCACCCTCACATTCTCACCCTCACATTCCCACCCTCACATTCCCACCCTCACATTCTCACCCTCACATTCCCACCCTCACATTCCCACCCTCACATTCTCCCCCTCACATTCTCACCCTCACATTCTCACCCTCACATTCTCTCACCCTCACATTCTCCCCCTCACATTCTCACCCTCACATTCTCACCCTCACATTCTCTCCCTCACATTCTCTCCCTCACATTCTCTCCCTCACATTCTCTCCCTCACATTCTCTCCCTCACATTCCCACCCTCACATTCTCCCCCTCACATTCTCACCCTCACATTCTCACCCTCACATTCCCACCCTCACATTCCCACCCTCACATTCTCACCCTCACATTCCCACCCTCACATTCCCACCCTCACATTCTCCCCCTCACATTCTCACCCTCACATTCTCACCCTCACATTCTCACACCCTCACATTCTCCCCCTCACATTCTCACCCTCACATTCTCTCACCCTCACATTCTCTTCCTCACATTCTCTC
>CAUDMG010002011.1:235000-245000 GCA_958450375.1 Homarus gammarus
CAGGGGAGTGTTAAGGTAATAATAATAATAATAATAATAATAATAACAATAATAATAATAATAATAACAATAATAATAATAATAACAATAACTAGCAATAATAATAATAATAATAATAATAATAATAATAATAATAATAATAATAATAATTATAATAATAATAATAATAATATACTTTCATCTACCATTAATGTTAATAAAGTAGAGAAATAAATAAATATATATAATAAACGGATATATGGACTAAACGATCAATAAAAATATAGAAAAATTAAAAAATATATAAATAAAATAAATACTTACAGGAATATAAGACAAATAAATACCTTGATAAATATTAAAATGAGTAAGACATTATGGAGAGAGAGAGAGAGAGACTTGATGGTGAGATGTAAGGAAGATTTACGAGGAAGACAATATTTCTCAGTAGGTCATAAGTCTTGCCTTAATGTTTTACTTTAGAATTAGTCTTACGGTGAATAATGGAGTAGGTGGGTGAGACTGTACCTGCCTTACTAATGACGAGTGATGGAGAGAGAGAGAGAGAGGGGGGGAGAGAGAGAGAGAGAGACGACGGAGCAGAGATAAGAATGACATGTTGTCGTTCTTAGAGACGAAAAGAATGACAGCCATTGTGTGTGTGTCTTGAAGAGGGGGGGGGGGGGGGTTGACAGACTCGCCAGGGGAGAGAGAGAGAGAGAGAGAGAGAGTGTGTGAGGGTGTGAATCACAAACTCCTCCCCCCACAGTTCAGGGTATCCTACGTGCCCTGGTGCCACTAACTGTACCCTCCTCCCCCCCACAGTTCAGGGTATCCTACGTGCCCTGGTGCCACTAACTGCACCCTCCTCCCCCCCACAGTTCTGGATATCCTACGTGCCCTGGTGCCACTAACTATACCCTCCTCCCCCCCCCCCCCACAGTTCTGGGTATCCTACGTGCCCTGGTGCCACTAACTATACCCTACTCCCCCCACAGTTCTGGGTATCCTACGTGCCCTGGTGCCACTAACTGTACCCTCCTCCCCCCCACAGTTCTGGGTATCCTACGTGCCCTGGTGCCACTAACTATACCCTCCTCCCCCCCACAGTTCTGGGTATCCTACGTGCCCTGGTGCCACTAACTATACCCTCCTCCCCCCCCCCCCACAGTTCTGGGTATCCTACGTGCCCTGGTGCCACTAACTATACCCTCCTCCCCCCACAGTTCTGGGTATCCTACGTGCCCTGGTGCCACTCACTATACCCTCCTCCCCCACAGTTCTGGGTATCCTACGTGCCCTGGTGCCACTCACTATACCCTCCTCCCCCACAGTTCTGGGTATCCTACGTGCCCAGGTGCCACTCACTATACCCTCCTCCCACAGTTCTGGGTATCCTACGTGCCCTGGTGCCACTCACTATACCCTCCTCCCACAGTTCAGGGTATCCTACGTGCCCTGGTGCCACTCACTATACCCTCCTCCCCCACAGTTCAGGGTATCCTACGTGCCCTGGTGCCACTCACTATACCCTCCTCCCACAGTTCTGGGTATCCTACGTGCCCTGGTGCCACTCACTATACCCTCCTCCCCCACAGTTCTGGGTATCCTACGTGCCCTGGTGCCACTCACTATACCCTCCTCCCCCCACAGTTCAGGGTATCCTACGTGCCCTGGTGCCACTAACTATACCCTCCTCCCCCACAGTTCAGGGTATCCTACGTGCCCTGGTGCCACTAACTATACCCTCCTCCCCCACAGTTCTGGGTATCCTACGTGCCCTGGTGCCACTCACTATACCCTCCTCCCCCACAGTTCAGGGTATCCTACGTGCCCTGGTGCCACTCACTATACCCTCCTCCCCCACAGTTCTGGGTATCCTACGTGCCCAGGTGCCACTCACTATACCCTCCTCCCCCACAGTTCTGGGTATCCTACGTGCCCAGGTGCCACTCACTATACCCTCCTCCCCCACAGTTCTGGGTATCCTACGTGCCCTGGTACCACTAACTATACCCTCCTCCCCCCACAGTTCTGGGTATCCTACGTGCCCTGGTGCCACTAACTATACCCTCCTCCCCCACAGTTCTGGGTATCCTACGTGCCCTGGTGCCACTAACTGTACCCTCCTCCCCCACAGTTCTGGGTATCCTACGTGCCCTGGTGCCACTAACTATACCCTCCTCCCCCACAGTTCTGGGTATCCTACGTGCCCTGGTGCCACTAACTATACCCTCCTCCCCCACAGTTCTGGGTATCCTACGTGCCCTGGTGCCACTAACTACACCCTCCTCCCCCACAGTTCTGGGTATCCTACGTGCCCTGGTGCCACTAACTATACCCTCCTCCCCCACAGTTCAGGGTATCCTACGTGCCCTGGTGCCACTAACTATACCCTCCTCCCCCACAGTTCTGGGTATCCTACGTGCCCTGGTGCCACTAACTATACCCTCCTCCCCCACAGTTCAGGGTATCCTACGTGCCCTGGTGCCACTCACTATACCCTCCTCCCCCACAGTTCTGGGTATCCTACGTGCCCTGGTGCCACTAACTGTACCCTCCTCCCCCACAGTTCTGGGTATCCTACGTGCCCTGGTGCCACTAACTATACCCTCCTCCCCCACAGTTCTGGGTATCCTACGTGCCCTGGTGCCACTCACTATACCCTCCTCCCCCACAGTTCTGGGTATCCTACGTGCCCTGGTGCCACTAACTGTACCCTCCTCCCCCACAGTTCTGGGTATCCTACGTGCCCTGGTGCCACTAACTATACCCTCCTCCCCCACAGTTCTGGGTATCCTACGTGCCCTGGTGCCACTCACTATACCCTCCTCCCCCCACAGTTCTGGGTATCCTACGTGCCCTGTGAGTCTCAGACGCTCAACGCGGTTCAGCTCACCATAGAACAGATTGACCTCATCAAGAGACTCATCGACCAGTACCCAGACGATCTTCGCCTCGCTACCTCCGCCCACGGTGAGTCCCGGGTCATGGGTCATCTTGGTCATGGGTCATGTGGGGTCATAGGTCATCTAGGGTCATGGGTCATCTAGGGTCATGGGTTATCTGGGGTCATTGGTCCTCTGAGGTCATGGGTCATCTGGGGTCATTGGTCCTCTGGGGTCATGGGTCATCTGGGGTCATGGGTCGTCTGGGTCATAGGTCATCTGGGGTCATGGGTCATCTGGGGTCATGGGTCATCTGGGGTCACAGGTCATCTGGGGTCATGGGTCATCTGGGGTCCTGGTCGTCTGGGTCATAGGTCATCTGGGGTCATAGGTCATCTGGGGTCATGGGTCACCTGGGGTCATAGGTCATCTGGGGTCATGGGTCATCATCGAGTCATAGTTCAACTGGAGTCATGGGTCGTCCTGGTCATGGGTCATCATCGAGTCATGGGTCAACTATGCAGGTTAACGAAGGTCAAAAGTCAATCAAGAATAAAACAACAACAGTGGTTTTTAGATCGTTTCGCCGAGTCACTGGGAGGGGAGGGGGGAGGGAGGTCAGCATAGGTCAAAAGGTCAACTAACTTTGTCACTGGGAGGGGAGGGGGTAGGGAGGTCAGCATAGGTCAAAAGGTCAACTAACTAATTCAGCGGAGGTGGAAAAATAGTCATTAATCTTTGGTTTAACTCATTTGAAAAAGTCAATCTGACTGAGGAACACTAGATTAGGTTGGGTTGGGTTAGGTTAGGTTAGGTTAGGTTGGGTTAGGTTAGGTTAGGTTAGGTTGGGTTAGGTTAGGTTGGGTTAGGTTAGGTTAGGTTGGGTTTGGTTATGTTAGGTTTGGTTGGGTTAGGTTAGGTTGGGTTAGGTTAGGTTAGGTTGGGTTTGGTTATGTTAGGTTTGGTTGGGTTAGGTACACATAACTTAAAACTCAATATTCAGCCAACAGTAATAAGTGTGTGTGTGTGTGTGTGTGTGTGTGTGTGTGTACGTACAGTCATATACTTACACACATTCTCCACGCTCTAGAAACAGGCAAGTGACCATAAGTTGTGAGGGAGATCTTAGTGCCCTGATATTATACTTCCCTCCCTCCCTTCCTCTCTCCCTCCCTCCCTGCCCCACTCCCTCCCTCCCTCCCTCCCTCCCTGCCCCACTCCCTCCCTCCCTGCCCCACTCCCTCCCTCCTTCCCTCTCCTCCACCAGCCACTACCCTTCCTCCCCACCACAAACTACCCTCTCCCCTCTCTCCCCACCCCTCTCCCGCCCTCTCCCCCCCCCTCTCTTCCCTCCTGCACAAAACATTACCACAGAGGAACGTAATTGTCAGGGAGTCAGGGAGGTGTTTGTGTCAGGGAGGTGTTTGTGTCAGGGAGGTGTTTGTAAGAGAGACTAAGGGAGGTGTTTGTGGTGTTGGTGAGAGAGACTAAGGGAGGTGTTTGTGGTGTTTGTGAGAGAGACTAAGGGAGGTGTTTGTGGTGTTTGTGAGAGAGACTAAGGGAGGTGTTTGTGGTGTTTGTGTCAGAGGTGGAGGAAGCCTTCAAGAACGGCCGCATCGCCAGCCTGATCGGTGTTGAGGGAGGCCACGCCATACAGAACTCCCTCGGGGTACTGCGGGCGTTGAGAGACCTGGGTGTACGGTACCTGACCCTCACCCACACCTGCAGCACGCCCTGGTGAGTCTCCCCCACACCTGTAGCACGCCCTGGTGAGTCTACCCCACACCTGTAGCACGCCCTGGTGAGTCTCCCCACACATGTAGCACGCCCTGGTGAGTCTCCCCCACACCTGTAGCACGCCCTGGTGAGTCTCCCCCCACACCTGCAGCACGCCCTGGTGAGTCTCCCACACCTGTAGCACGCCCTGGTGAGTCTCCCCCCACACCTGCAGCACGCCCTGGTGAGTCTCCCCCACACCTGCAGCACGCCCTGGTGAGTCTCCCCCCACACCTGCAGCACGCCCTGGTGAGTCTCCCACACACCTGCAGCACGCCCTGGTGAGTCTCCCCCACACCTGTAGCACGCCCTGGTGAGTCTCCCACACCTGTAGCACGCCCTGGTGAGTCTCCCCCCACACCTGCAGCACGCCCTGGTGAGTCTCCCCCACACCTGCAGCACGCCCTGGTGAGTCTCCCCCACACCTGCAGCACGCCCTGATGAGTCTCCCCCCACACCTGCAGCACGCCCTGGTGAGTCTCCCACACCTGCAGCACGCCCTGGTGAGTCTCCCCCCCCACACCTGCAGCACGCCCTGGTGAGTCTACCCCACACCTGCAGCACGCCCTGGTGAGTCTACCCCACACCTGTAGCACGCCCTGGTGAGTCTCCCCCCACACCTGCAGCACGCCCTGGTGAGTCTCCCCCACACCTGCAGCACGCCCTGGTGAGTCTCCCCCCACACCTGTAGCACGCCCTGGTGAGTCTCCCCCACACCTGCAGCACGCCCTGGTGAGTCTCACCCCACACCTGCAGCACGCCCTGGTGAGTCTCCCCCACACCTGCAGCACGCCCTGGTGAGTCTACCCCACACCTGTAGCACGCCCTGGTGAGTCTCCCCCCACACCTGCAGCACGCCCTGGTGAGTCTCCCCCACACCTGCAGCACGCCCTGGTGAGTCTCCCCCCACACCTGTAGCACGCCCTGGTGAGTCTCCCCCACACCTGCAGCACGCCCTGGTGAGTCTCCCCCACACCTGCAGCACGCCCTGGTGAGTCTCCCCCACACCTGCAGCACGCCCTGGTGAGTCTCCCCCCACACCTGCAGCACGCCCTGGTGAGTCTCCCCCACACCTGCAGCACGCCCTGGTGAGTCTCCCCCACACCTGTAGCACGCCCTGGTGAGTCTACCCCACACCTGCAGCACGCCCTGGTGAGTCTACCCCACACCTGCAGCACGCCCTGGTGAGTCTCCCCCCACACCTGCAGCACGCCCTGGTGAGTCTCCCCCCCCACACCTGTAGCACGCCCTGGTGAGTCTCCCACACCTGTAGCACGCCCTGGTGAGTCTCCCCCCACACCTGCAGCACGCCCTGGTGAGTCTCCCCCCACACCTGCAGCATGCCCTGGTGAGTCTCCCCCACACCTGTTGACGACCATATACCTGTATATAATTACCTTCATGAACAATAAGTTTTACCACTTGTTGCCCCTATCACTCTTATGGGTGTGCTCTCTCTCTCTCTCTCTCTCTCTCTCTCTCTCTCTCTCTCTCCCTCTCTCTCTCATTCTCTCTCTCTCTCTCTCTCTCTCTCTCTCTCACTCTCTCTCTTCCTCAGGGCGGAGAGTGCGCGCGCCCTTGAGACAGACGCAGAGGATCCCAACTCACCGAGAGGCCTGACACCCTTTGGCAAGGTGAGTCATGTGGTGAGTCATGTGGTGTGGTGAGTCATGTGGTGAGTCATGTGGTGTGGTGAGTCATGTGGTGTGGTGAGTCATGTGGTGAGTCATGTGGGGAGTCATGTGGCGCGTCGTGTGGGGAGTCATGTGGTGAGACGTGTGGCGAGTCTTGCAGTGCGTCATGTGGTGAGTCGTGTGGCGAGTCATGCGGTGAGTCATGTGGTGTGGCGAGTCATGTGGTGAGTCATGTAATGGCTTGAGTCATCTCTCTCTCTCTCTCTCTCTCTCGCTCTCTCTCTCGCTCACCAGTGGCCAAACTTTCACCAGCACTTTCTCGGATGCAAACAGTAAATCCCACGTCTCGTTAGGTCCACCCTGTAATCGCCTGACTAAATCCCCCACATCTCGTTACGGACGCTGCTCTGTAATCCCGGGAAATAATAATTGGCTCGGTTAATCCCTTGTCTAGTGACTCTAAGAGGAAGTAATCCCCCAAGTAATCCCCAAGAATAATGTGATATGTTAAATCCTATTCCTAGTGATAATGGTAATCCTTTTGAGGTTATGTTATAGTTAATTCTCTTTGAGTGTTGTGGTTAATCCCTTTTTTCGTTGTGGTTAATCCCATGGTTTGTTGTGGTTAATCCCAGGGTTCGTTGTGGTTAATCCCATGGTTTGTTGTGGTTAATCCCATGGTTCGTTGTGGTTAATCCCATGGTTTGTTGTAGTTAATCCCATGCTTTGTTGTGGTTTATCCCAGGAAAAAATGTTTGGGTTTGATTAATCCCAATTAATCCATTACATAATCTATACCGGCAAATCCCGTTTATTAATAATAATTCTATATATATATTTCGCGAATTAATCCCATATAGTTAAAAATGATGTAATCCATGTAATCCCCCTAACGTATTTCTAGTGGTAAATCCTACCTATATTGGGTAAAAGAAGAATGTAATCCCCTGTAATACAATATGGTCGGTAAATCACCTTGTTGTGATTATATTATTGAATAGTATTTGGTCTAGTAATCTCATAAATCCTCTCTCTCTCTCTCTCTCTCTCTCTCTCTCTCTCTCTCTCTCTCTCTCTCATCACCACATAAACACGGATCAGCCCTTCACCCTTACCTCTCTCTCTCTCTCTCTCTCTCTCTCACTACCCAATATAAACATTACATCAAGTCCCTCTGCTCGGTCAACTGCTAACTACCCAACCACTAAACCAACTTCGTTATCTCAACTCAACAACCCTTACTGATTCGTGTGCCTTCCTATGCACTAATTCCCACCTGTTCGTGCTTTAATTTTATGTCTCAAAATACACCTGTTAATTCTGTTTTTATTTCACGATACAAATATTGATTCCCAAAGGTTCCTGCGTTAATTTTCTATTTACAAAGTCACATGTAACTGCTTTCTATATTTTACGATACAAATATTGATTTCCAAAGGTTCCTGCGTTAATTTTCTATTTACAAAAGGCGCCTCTGACTGGTTCCTTTAAGTTATAATATAAAATTGGTTTCTCAAACGTTTTCAAATAATATTCCTTTACTCTTAACTGGATAGATGTGTGGACGGGTCTAACTGGGTCACTATAGTTACGACATACAGTTAATTTCTCAAAGGTTCGTCAGTTCATTTTCCACTTCAACTGAGGACGATGATTTAACCCTTTGAGGACGATGATTTAACCCTTTAAGGACGATGATTTAACCCTTTGAGGACGATGATTTAACCCTTTGAGGACGATGATTTAACCCTTTAAGGACGATGATTTAACCCTTTGAGGACGATGATTTAACCCTTTAAGGACGATGATTTAACCCTTTGAGGACGATGATTTAACCCTCTGAGGACGATGATTTAACCCTCTGAGGACGATGATTTAACCCTCTAAGGACGATGATTTAACCCCCCCAGAACTCAAATCCACAAGATACACTTTACAAATAATTAAAGTGAAGAAATATCACATATATAGATTAGAAATGTCCAATACAACTAAGTGCTTCAGTTTGTTTCATAAATACGTGAATTTTACGAATTTTTGGTCCATAATTTGGCGTAAGTTGTTGTTGTGATTATTTTGTTGTTATGAGTGATGTGGTGGTTGTAGATCTCTCTCTCTCTCTCTCTCTCTCTCTCTCTCTCTCTCTCTCTCTCTCTCTCTCTCTCTCGATATCAATAACTTAAGACGAATTGAAAACACCTCTTGGTTTTCCACCCTCCCTCTCTCCTCTTTTATCCTCTCCTTCTTCTTCTTCCTCCTCCTCGTCTTCTTCTTTATCCTTCTCCCTCCTTCACCCTGTCCTCTTCTTCCTTCCCCTTCTTCCTCCTCTCCATTTGATCCTCTTCCTCCTCTTCTTTTTCTTCTTCTTGTTTTTTTCCTCCTTTCCTTTTCCATTCTTCTTCTCCTACTCTTCTCTACTCTCCTTCATTCCTCCTTCATCCTCCTATTCCTCTTCCTCCTCTTCCCTTCTCCTCTGTCACTTAGTGGTGCGTTATCTGGCCAGCTTTTGTTCCACCTAATGGCGCTGCACCACAAGAGAGAGAGAGAGAGAGAGAGAGAGAGAGAGAGAGAGAGAGAGAGAGAGAGAGAGAGAGAGAGAGAGAGAGTAAATCTCTCGGCTTCAGCAGTAAATTGGTTGTGTGGAAGGATATGCCTCGGTCTCACCTCTCACTTCTCTCTCACCTCTCACTTCTCTCCCTCGTCTCTCTCACTTCTCTCTCACCTCTCACTTCTCTCCCTCGTCTCTCTCACTTCTCTCTCACCTCTCACTTCTCTCCCTCGTCTCTCACACGTCTCTCTCACCCCTCACTTCTCTCCCACAGACGGTAGTGAGAGAGATGAACCGTCTGGGGCTGATGGTAGATCTCTCACACGTGTCTCTCACCCCTCACTTCTCTCCCACAGACGGTAGTGAGAGAGATGAACCGTCTGGGGCTGATGGTAGATCTCTCACACGTGTCTCTCACCCCTCACTTCTCTCCCACAGACGGTAGTGAGAGAGATGAACCGTCTGGGGCTGATGGTAGATCTCTCACACGTGTCTCTCACCCCTCACTTCTCTCCCACAGACGGTAGTGAGAGAGATGAACCGTCTGGGCCTGATGGTAGATCTCTCACGCGTGTCTCTCACCCCTCACTTCTCTCCCACAGACGGTAGTGAGAGAGATGAACCGTCTGGGGCTGATGGTAGATCTCTCACACGTGTCTCTCACCCCTCACTTCTCTCCCACAGACGGTAGTGAGAGAGATGAACCGTCTGGGGCTGATGGTAGATCTCTCACACGTGTCTCTCACCTCTCACTTCTCTCCCACAGACGGTAGTGAGAGAGATGAACCGTCTGGGGCTGATGGTAGATCTCTCACACGTGTCTCTCACCTCTCACTTCTCTCCCACAGACGGTAGTGAGAGAGATGAACCGTCTGGGGCTGATGGTAGATCTCTCACACGTGTCTCTCACCCCTCACTTCTCTCCCACAGACGGTAGTGAGAGAGATGAACCGTCTGGGGCTGATGGTAGATCTCTCACACGTGTCTCTCACCCCTCACTTCTCTCCCACAGACGGTAGTGAGAGAGATGAACCGTCTGGGGCTGATGGTAGATCTCTCACACGTGTCTCTCACCCCTCACTTCTCTCCCACAGACGGTAGTGAGAGAGATGAACCGTCTGGGGCTGATGGTAGATCTCTCACACGTGTCTCTCACCCCTCACTTCTCTCCCACA
>CAUDMG010002011.1:250000-277500 GCA_958450375.1 Homarus gammarus
GCTAGACCTCCCCATTACTTCTCTAAACACCCCATAATCTGTCTCCCCTCTCCCCTAGGTAAACGGTGGGGCTAGACCTCCCCATTACTTCTCTAAACACCCCATAATCTGTCTCCCCTCTCCCCCAGGTTACCGGTGGGGCTAGACCTCCCCATTGCTTCTCTAAACACCCCATAATCTGTCTCCCCTCTCCCCTAGGTTACCGGTGGGGCTAGACCTCCCAATTACTTCTCTAAACACCCCATAATCTGTCTCCCCTCTCCCCCAGGTTACCGGTGGGGCTGGGAGATGTGTCTGGCTACCCACGGCTGTTCGCGGAGCTTCTCTCTGACCCTACGTGGACGGTGACCGACCTCAAGAAGCTGGCAGGACTCAACCTTCTAAGGGTGATGAGAAAGGTGGAGAAGGTGAGGCCGTCTTGCTCTCTCTCTCTCTCTCTCTCTCTCTCTCTCTCTCTCTCCATTTTCCTTTTTATAACGCATCACAATAAATACAATATACTTTAGCAAGAGTTTCGTCTCTTTCTAAGAATTTAAAGTTATTGTTGTATTCAGCTCCTAGATGGCAGCACTAAACGACTTTCTTCCCGCCGTACCTTTGTCCCTCCTTTCTTCTTATTTTCTTCTGTATCCTTCTTTCCTTCCTTCCTTCCTTACTCTCCCTTCCTTCCTCCGCCCCCCTTCCTTCCTCCCAGCCCCCTTCCTTTCTCCCAGCCCCCTTCCTTCCTCCCGCCCCCCTTCCTTCCTCCCGCCCCCCTTCCTTCCTCCCAGCCCCCTTCCTTCCTCCCAGCCCCCTTCCTTCCTCCCGCCCCCCTTCCTTCCTCCGCCCCCCTTCCTTCCTCCCAGCCCCCTTCCTTTCTCCCAGCCCCCTTCCTTCCTCCGCCCCCTTCCTTCCTCCCGCCCCCCTTCTTTCCTCCCGCCTCCCTCTCTTCCTTCCTCCTTCCCTCCTTACCTTCCTGTCAGCATAAAAGGAATAAACCCAACAGCTTTAAGGAGGAGTTTCAGTTCAACAGATAGCGCTGGTGAACACTCTCTCTCTCTCTCTCTCTCCTCCCTCTCTCTCTCTCTCTCTCTCTCTCTCTCTCTCTCTCTCTCGTTTTCCAAGAAGCTTAACCCGCGTAACAATAACATAACACCTTAATGCGTGAGTTTCCCGTCTTGATTACATTGTTGTCCCATCTGTTCAAGAGATGGCGCTGGTCAACAAAAACAACTCCTCTTCCCCCCTCCTTTATTATCTCCCTTTCTCCCTTTCTCCCTTCTTTATTTTCTTCCTTCCTCTCTCCCTCTTTTCTTCTCTTCCTCCCTCTCTCCCTCCTTTATTCTCTTCCTCTCTCTCCTCTCCCATCCTCACATGCTAAAGTATCACGTTATTATTGCCTCCGCTCCCTAGATGGCGCTGGTAAACGACATACTCGTCTCCCTTATCTCTCTCTCTCTCTCTCTCTCTCTCTCTCTCTCTAAAAGGGCCGACGCTCGTCTCCCCTTTGTGGCATTTAAAGGGGTCATTAGCTCAGGTCATTGGTAGGTCAGGTCAGGTCAGGTCAGGTCCTTTTGTGTGGTGTTTACGAGGAGATTAATGGTGAGTTGGTGAGTTATTGTTCTGTCTCCTGGGTGCTTGTGCAGGGTCTCTCTCTCTCTCTCTCTCTCTCTCTCTCTCTCTCTCTCTCCTCCTATCATCTTCATCTTTGTATTTAGAGAGAGAGAGAGAGAGAGAGAGAGAGAGAGAGAGAGAGAGGTTCAATATCCTCCCTCACGTCTCCAAAACCTCACCTCAGGGCTAACCGGGTGTTGAGAGAGAGACTGAGAATTATCTCTCTTTAATTAAGGGAGAAATTGATGGTATTATCTCTTTAAGGGAGAATTAGGAGAATTTTTATTACATTTTATTTAAGTTGGAATTTATGACAGACAGACAGACAGACAGACAGACAGACAGACAGTAACTAAGATAACAAGATAACTCCCCCCACACCCCCTACTTCTCCCCCACACCCCCTCCTTCTCCCCTCATCCCCTCCTCCTCCCCCCCATAACAAGGTATGCTAACTACCCCTCGTAATACCCCTTAGATAAACGCCTTAACAGCCCAATTCACCTCCACCTGTACACAATGGGAGAATCTCAGCCAATGGGAAGCGAGATGATGGGAGAGATTCAGCCAATAGGAAGCGAGGTACCATCTCTCCTCTGAACGGCTCTGATAAGACACGGAATTGCTCGTTCTAATCTCCAGTTGAAATACATTGAGTGAACGTAACTGGCAGGTCACGGATCGTAATTGGGGTGTTTGAGAACGTAATTGGGCTTCAATACACCCAATTTTAGGGGTTACAACACAGCACACACATACCCACCCCACCCCCAACCCACCCCCAACCCACCCCCAACCTACCCCGAACCCACCCCCCAACCCACCCCCAACCCACCCCGAACCCACCCCCCAACCCACCCCCAACCCACCCCCCAACCCACCCCCAACCCACCCCCCCACCCCCAACCCACCCCCCAACCCACCCCGTCTCCAGTTCAGGGTACACAAGTATCTAGATTGTCTGTAAATTGAGTTGTAACTTGGTTTACGCCTCAACCAGGGCTCAGGTGGGTAGACCATGGACCTCTCCTCCCACTTAAGTCGAGAGCGAGACGTCGAGCTAGATAAAGAGTGAGAAACAGAGATAAAGAGAGAGACAGAGAGACAGAGAGACAGAGATACTAATACCATATCCTTCTACAGGTGGGTGTTGACCTTCGGCAGCAGAGGGTGAAGCCGCAGGAGGAAGAGATTGCTCGCTCACCTGAAGACGATGCCTGTTTCTACCGCTTCACCAGACAGGCTGACCATACTGAGTGATTGGCTTCTGGACCTCTACAAGTAATGGCCTCTATATGTGATAAACTCTGGCCTCTTGACCTCTACAAGTAATGACCTCTGGCCTATTGACCTCCATAAATGATGACCTCTGACCTCTTGACCTCTATAGGTGATGACCTCTGACCTCTTGACTTCTATAAGTGATGACCTCTATAAGTGATAACCTCTGACCTCTGTACCTCTATAACTAATAACCTCTTGACTTCTGTAAGTAATGACCTCCTGACTTCTGACATCTTGACCTCTCGACCTCTATAACTGATGACCTCCTAACCTCATGACCTCTCGACCTCTAGAACACGACACAACGAGGTCAATACAGGTCACTGGTCCGTCTAGGAGGAAGACAGGAAGGACTTGGATAAACAGAGGAAATAGAGAGAGAGGCCGATAACTATAAGAGAATGAAGGAAATAAAGAAGAGAATGAAGGAGACAAACAGAGAAGGACGGAAATAAAGAGGAAGGAAGGAATGGAGAAGAGAGTGTGGGAGAAAAAGAGAGAATGAAGGAAATGAAGAGAGAATAAGGAGACGAAGAAAGAATGAAAGGAAATGAAGATATTGAAGGAGAAGAAAGAAGAAGAGAAGGAAACGAAGTTGAGAAAGAAGCAGAAATAAATAAAAAAGGGACATAGAAAATTGAAAATAATATGTATTGGAATTTAATGAATGAAAATGAAATTATAAGAGAGAGAAGAGAAGAAGATTAAAGAAAATGATAGAAATTGATAAGGAAAAGTGAGAGAGAGAGAGAAAGAGAGAGGAATTGAATGGAATGGAAAGAACGAAAGAAAAAAATGAAAGAACACGTAAAAACTAATAGAAAAACTGAATAAAAATGAAAAAAAATGAAAAAAATTTAAGAAAATAAGTAATTAAAATGATCGAAGACTTTAATAAACTCTAAAGATAATTAAATAAAACAATAAACTTCAGAAATATCCAGAAAAAATAAATGTTAAATCCGTGTTAAGTAGCAGTGGGGTTTGATGGGGAAGTCACGTCGATCCACCAAACTCAGCGTACATAGAGCTGACTGATGCTTGGGGTATAGCACGATACGAATGAGTGGAATAAGAAATAAATTGATAAACAGAAGCACAAAGGAACAACTAATATACAATAAATCAACGAATAGAGAAAATAAACGAATATTTGATAATTTATTTTTTTTTTAGTTTGTCTGACTGTCTCATAGCCTGTCTGTCTGTCTGTCTGTCTGTCTGTCTGTCTCTCTGTCTGTCCCTCAGGTGTGGACAAAGAACAGGTGTGGGGGAAGTAAAGAGAATAGGAAAGAATAAATGATAAAGAGAATACGATAAAGTTAGGAGATAAAAGGTGGAATAAATATGGCTGACACTTCAAGAAAAAGAATTGATCATTCTTGAAGTTCTGAGAGAGAGAGAGAGAGAGAGAGAGAGAGAGAGAGAGAGAGAGAGAGAGAGAGAGAGATAAACAAAAAATATTAATTTTTACAACGTGACAAAAGGAATCCAATGAACCGTATTTCAAAAACTTAACTTTGTACCCCTCCTCTTCCTCTTCCCCCTCTTCCTCTTCTTCCTCCTCCTCCTCCTCCTCCTCTTTCATCCTATTCTCTTCTTTTCTCATCCTTCTCCACCCTCTTCTTCCTCCTCGTACTTCTCTTCTTCCTCTTTCATCCTATCCTCTTTTCCCTCCTCCTCTCCTTCCTTTACCTTTACCTTCATCTCCTCCTCCTCCTACTACTCTTCTTCCCCCTCCTCCTCCTCCTCCTCCTCCTCCTCCTTCTCCTCCTCCTCCTTCTCCTCCTTCTCCTCCTTCCCTACTCCTCCTGCGTGCTCCAAGACACTACACACACACACACACATTTTACTCATTCTCTGTAAAACGGGAACACAAAGAGGCTGTTTGTGTACCAGTGAGAAAAATGGAAATATAATAACGCCTCTTAGAAAGTCTTTAAAAATATGTAAATAGATGAAATATATTAAGGTTATATTATCAAGGTGTAATATAAATATATATATATGAAAGGTGTCCATATTATACATCTGTTGTATATTTCTTGATTAACTTTTGACGTTATTAGAGGTTGAATTAGATTAAAGAATTGAAGTCTTTTAGAGAGAGCATTCATAATTACCCCCAAATTATATTATATAATTTGGTGGTTTGTGAATGCTAAAAGGGGTAAAAAGTCGTTTTAACGTGTACTCAGAAAATCTATAAACCAAAAATTATAACAAAAATAACATATATACCTGTATGTAGTATATATTAAAGTGATGATAACTTATATATATGCGACAAAAAAAATTACTTAGTACCCCCAAATGAATTTAATTGTCCCCCCCCCCAAAAAAAATTAAATATATTGTTTTTTGGGGGAAATTTCTCAAAAAATGCTGAAAAATTGGATGTATTTTGATTTGGTTGAGGTGAGTGAATGATGTGTAAGTTTATTCACGTATGTATAAGCTTGTTGATAATAAATAACTTTTTTGAGTATATGGTTTTTTTTATAATTTATCCTTTAAATGAAAAAAATAAATAAAATGATACGATGGACTGTTGGCTGGCTAACTACCTCGGTCAAACACACACCTGTTCTAATGGTCGCTGGCTCCCTCCCCCTCTTCCCTCCCCTACCCTCCCCCCCTCTCCCCTAAATGTTGGTTGGTAAGACATAACCTCTCCCGTTCTCTCCTTCCCACCCACCCCTTCCCCACTCTCTTCCCTCCCTTCCTCCTCTTCCTTCCTCCCATTCCTTCCTTCCTCCCTCCCATCCCCTCTTCCCTCCCCTCATCTCCCCTACCCTCTCCCAGCTGCCCCTAACGACCCGGCCTGAGACCAACTCACTTAAACTTACTTAACTTTCTGCCCTGGTCACTTTACAGCGTTACCTTACGTTCGGTTAAGGACAGCACACAACAGTCACTATCAGTCACCTCACAACAGTCACTACTTTGTATCTACACCTGTACTCGTATCTACACCTGTACCTGTATCTACACCTGTACTCGTATCTACACCTGTACTTATAAACACTTGTACTTCTGATATTTTCGAATAAAATTTTCTAAAGTCATTTGTCTTTTATTTCAAAGTTACGCTACAAAATTTTAACAATAGACAACATGTTAAATAACAGCTTAAGTATTTGATGAAGGAGAGAGCGCGAGCACACACACACACACACACGCACACACACCTTCACACACACACACACACACACACCTTCACACACACACACACACACACACACACACACACACACACACACCTCCCAAGGGTCTCGATTAACGCAACATTGTGCCAAGAAACCCCATGAATCTTGCCACCGTCTGAGTCCTCCATCCTATGAACGCCAGGCGATAATGAACGCCAGGCAATGGATGAACACCAGGTGATGAATGAAAGCCAGGCAATGGATAAACACCAGGTGATGAATGAAAGCCAGGCGATGGATTAACGCCAGGAGAATGGATGAACGCCAGGAGAATGGATGAACGCCAGGCGATGGATGAAAAAGCTTATGTATAAAAGTCAGACAAATGTATTATGCAAACGCCATAAATTCCTGCCTCTTGTCTGTAGAATTACGAGGAAGCGTTGTAATGTAACACGCTGTCAAGAGACTATTTAGGTAGACTCTTAAGGTAGAACTCCTGTAGATAACCTCCGATACCTCCTGCAGGAGATTTTTAAAGTTCTATCGGCTATATACTATCCTTCAGGGAGTCCTTTAAGCTCGCTCCCTCCCTCCTTACCGTCCCTCCTTAACCATCCTTCCTTCACCATCATCAAAGAACGCCTGCCTGCCTGCCTGCCTGCCTGCCTGTCTCACCCAAGCTACCCTGACTGACGGAGGCGTGAAGATTCCCCAAAGACAGCACAGGGAAATTCCCCGTCAAGTGTGTGGGGGGGAATTAAGAACTTGGGAGGGAGTTTTCTCGCCTTAGTGAAACTCTGCTGCCGTGTTTTTCGTTATTGGATATTGTCTTTTCGAGTTTGTCTTAAGTCTGATATTTGTTTTAGTTTTATAACCTTACTATTCGCTACTACTACTACTACTACTACTACTACTGTTTCTACACCTCTCGTAACAGAAATAAAAATGTGTAATAAAAATATACCTCTTTCAACTCCCCCTCTCTATCATCTCCCATCAATCTCTATTATTTCCAAGAAGAGAGAAATAGCATCACTCTATTGGTCCTTCTGGGGTAGTCCAATAAGGCTGAGATTTCCCTATTCTATATAGCCACTATCCCCGGGAAAGTAATATGCTAAGCCACAGATCTTGGCAGCGAAGGCATAAGGCATTACCCTAGGGAACCCCGTGACGGAGTTATGTCTGTGTGAGTGCGGTAAGGTTGGAAATCCTAGGTGTTAACGTTGATGAAATCGACCTTATGAATGAGTGACTTTTGGGTTGTTTTTGATGTTGGGGTGGAGAAAGGTGGGGGGAAGGAGGTGGGGGGGTGGGGGAAGTAGGTAGGGGGGTGAAGGAGGTCGGGGGGTGGAGAGAGTGAGAGATCAAGAGAAAGAGAGAGAGAGAAAGAGAGAGAGTCAGAAATTCAGAAAAAATTAAACACAACAAAAACAAATACTTTTAACAGACAGACAGACAGACAGACAGACAGACAGACAGGTCAATAAAATAAGCACCCCTCTGCTGTTTTTGTTGTTGTTATTTTTGTGTTGTTGTTTTTTGTTCTTGTTATTATTTGTGATTGTTGATTGAAGTTATTGCTGTTATTATTATTGTTATTTTTATTTATTGCTGTTATCGTTATTATTATCCGTTATCGTTATTGTTTTTATTGTTATTATCAATTATTACTATTATTATCGTTGTTATTTTTGTTGTTATTGTTGTTATTTCAGATGATACAACTACCAGTGTTATTTAGCATCGTTCACTTGGCCGACAATATATTAATAACCTAACCTAACCAAACCTAACCTAACCAAACCTAACCTAACCTAACCTAACCTAACCTAACCTAACCTAACCTGACTTAATCAAACCTAACCTAACCTAACCTAACCTAACCAAACCTAACCTAACCAAACCTAACCTAACCTAACCTAACCTGACCTAATCAAACCTAACCTAACCTAACCAAACCTAACCAAACCTAACCTAACCAAACCTAACCTAACCTAACCTAACCTAACCAAAGTTCTGTATAAATGTAAAGTTAATTATATAAACGTTACCATTAATTAGAATGTACTGAAGAATTATTTATAGTAACCTTTGATGATAACTCTCTCTCTCTCTCTCTCTCTCTCTCTCTCTCTCTCTCTCTCTCTCTCTCTCTTTACACATGTTTTTAATGAGGCAGATCCGGAAAGATTACGTCACCATCATCATCATCATCATCACCATCATCATCACCACCATCACCACCATCATCACCATTAACCACCCTCCCCCCCCCATCATCATCATCATCACCACCACCATCATCACCATCATCATCACCATCATCACCACCATCATCACCATCAACCACCCTCCTCCTCCTCCCCCTGTCACCACCTCATCACCACCATCATCACCACCATCATCACCATTAACCACCCTCCCCCCCCCATCATCATCATCCACCCTCCTCCTCCTCCCCCTGTCACCACCTCATCACCACCATCATCACCACCATCACCATCAACCACCCTCCTCCTCCTCCCCCTGTCACCACCTCATCACCACCATCATCACCACCATCATCACCATTAACCACCCTCCCCCCCCCATCATCATCATCATCATCAAGAAGGTTCATCCCGGTGTTAGCTGCAGATGATGTTAAGCTAAATTACCTACAGCTAAGAGATATCATTTTGCTACAATTTTCTTCAGCTAACTCGGGTCTTCACCACATAATTTAACTTTTCTCTCCAAAGTTTCCGACGAAAATTCCAACTTTTTTTTTTTTTTTCTTGGGATTTTCTCTTAATTTCCTTTATTTTTTGATATATTTATTATTATTTATTATAATTATGTTTTATTTTTATATTTATTTATTTTATTTATTTTTATTGGTTATTATTTTTTATTATTTATTATTTTTAGTTAATTAATGTCTTGTGTTTTATGTCTTAACAGTTCGATAGACAGAAGATAGATAGAAAAACTAAATAATAGACGGGAAAAGTAGATGGGAAAATAGTAAAGGAAGGTATGATAAAGGCAGGTTTAAGGAGACGGGGATAAAACACGAGACGAGGAAAAAGAATTGATTTTTTTACTTGTAGTATATAAAGGTCTCTCTCTCTCTCTCTCTCTCTCTCTCTCTCTCTCTCTCTCCCTCTTCTTCCCCCTCCCTCCCTCTCTATCTCTTCTTCCCCCTCCCTCTCTTCCCCCTCCCTCTCCCTCCCTCTCCTCCCTCTCACCCTGCCCGGGAATATGTCAGGGCATGATGGGTGAATATAGCCAATCAGGTGCCTTCTGGGACGCCCGGCGGTGCTGGTGTGGTAATGGTGGTGAGGAGGGGGGGGGGAGGTAGGAATTGTGGTAGGTAGTGGGAGTAGTGATAGTGGTTGTTTGGGGTGTTGATTGTGGTAGGTGGTGGTGGTTGTTGTGTGGTAATATAAGATGCTAGAGTACTCAAAACATTATTAACTCTCTCTCTCTCTCTCTCTCTCTCTCTCTCTCTCTCTCTCTCTCTCTCTCTCTCTCTTCCTTACTACCAAACAAAGCCTCAGGTTGAGCATCCATGATCTTATTAAAAGTTAATAGGCAGAAGAAAATTATATTGCCTCTGGTTATGTTGGTGATGAGAGAGAGAGAGAGAGAGAGAGAGAGAGAGAGAGAGAGAGAGAGAGAGAGAGAGAGAGAGAGAGAGAGTAATAGCCCTGGGAATGAACTCGGGGATCTGGGATAGCTCGGGTGAGCCTTGCAGATGACCAGGGTAATGGTGAGGCCTGTACTGGGATATATACAGTATATATGTGTGTGTAGGTGTAGGTGGGTGTCGGTAGGTGGGTGGGTGGGTGGGTGTGGGTAAAAGACGGGGGGTAGGTGGGTGGGTGTGGGTAAAAGGTGGGGGTAGGTGGGTGTACGCGCACAAGATGGTGTAAGGAGTCTAGTGTGGCAGCATTATATTAGTGTTAGGGTGCAAGCACTGCGTTGCTCCCTCTCGCTTTCAGCTGCCGCCGCTGGCTGGCCCTCGTGGTGAACAGGGAAGCAGCTTACATAAGTCTTCCCCTGCCAGTACACAGCCTCTTCACCATCAAGACTCCTGCTGTGCCTCCTCGTGGCAACACACGGTAACTGGGAGCCTCGTGGGCCCAGGCTAAGCCATTAGAGGATCTCGGAGTAGCAGTGGGCCCCAGAGGGACGGCACATAGGCCCACTGGCATGTGGACACGTCCTGGCGCCTATCAACCACCGCCCCGCTGCCTTGTGGATCAACCTTGGCAGGTATAAGGCTACGGGAGTAAACCACGAACGAAAAATCTGCGGTGGAGCCCCGCATCAGGCAGACATGCTTACAGAGCTCCAACAAGACCCCAACGGCGGAAGAGGTGACCACCATGGGAACCCAACGACTACACCGGCGGACGAAGGCAATGCATGATGGACAGGCTACTAAGGCGAAACCCAACAAACTGGACTATCTGCAGTCCATTGGAACTCTCCCTCTCCCCAGTTTTTGCAACACTTGCACCACTGGATCAGGAAAAAGGAGAGCCAAGATGTATGGTTGCAGCCTATGCTCCTGCCTCACCACATAAATCAACTCACGTGCAGCCATCATCCAGCTCATCATACCTCTCATCATCACCAAAACCCCTATACCCCCAAAAGTCCTATGGCGACGGACGAGTGGCGACGGGGACAGGCAGAGATGACTGCCGGGAGTCTCTAGTCACAACTCTGCACATGGGTGGCACAGATAAGATGGAAGTTTATGCACTGGGATCTAGGCAGCAGTGCAATCCTATCCTGTCTGTGCGACTGAGCGGCCCTTACGAGGAGCCACTCTGCTCACCCCACATGGGGAGATGGCTAAACATAGCCTGCCTAAAGAACCAACTTGACTGGGCAACAGCACCCAGTAAGGTCATCCTTATGCGGTCGAAAACAATCATAATCACAGATCAAAGCAACTCAAACATACAACCTCTTATGGTCGCTGCATGGAGCGTCAGGACCCTTCTGGATACTGGCACAAATGAGCGTCCTGAAAGAACAACTGCCCTTGTGACAAAAGAGCCGGCTCCCAGACGAGAGTCTAGCTATACCTTCTTCTGGAAGGGTAAGCTTGCTGCAGAGAGAAACCACATTTACAAAGTTGGCTTTGCCATCCACCAACGCATCCTACACAGGCTAATTGAAATGCCTATTGGGATCAACGAGCGACTCATGACGCTCCGAGTCCCACTGAATCACTCACGTCATGTCTTTTTCATCAGTACACACGCCCCAACACTGGATGCAGAGGATGACATCAAGGAGGCCTTTTACGCCAACCTTGACAGAGTGCTAACCTTTATCCCCAGAGAAGACAAGGTTATGCTCCTTGATGACTCCAATGCCAGAGTTGGCAGAGATGCTGACATTTGGCAGAGAATCATAGGGAGAAATGGACTAGGTAAGTGTAATCCCAACGGCCTACTACTCCTCAGCGTGTGTGCTGCACACAACCTCACTATCACCAACACCTTGTTTAGGCAGGCCGACAAGTTCAAGGGTTCGTGGCAACACCCACGACCCAAACACTGGGATCTCATTGACTACATCATTGTCAGAGAAAAAGATAGCCGAGGAGTCCTCATCACCCGTGCCATGCGTGGCTCAGACCAGTGCGACACTGATCTTTAGCTCGTCAGATCCAATCTCTCACTTCACTTCGCCCCAAAACAGCGAAGGCAGCAAGCATCCAGAAGAGGCCTTAACACTAAACGTCTGGAGGATCCAGCGGTAGAAAAATGCTTTCAGAGAGCAGCTCGGACATGGGCTGATAAGCAACCCGAAAACAAACAACCCAAATCCCAGTGACGAATGGAATATTCTCGACACTGTCATGACAAAAACCTGCAGAGACCCTCAGCCAGATCGAAAGAATACACCAGGACTGGTTTGATGAAAATGACCCGGCAATCAGGGCACTCATCAATGATAAACGAGCTGCTTTAAATGAGTGGCAGAACAACCCTCAGTCTTGGACCAAAGGTGATACCTTCCGCAAGAAGAAGGCGGCGGCCCAGCGGGAACTTCCCAAACTAAAGAACGACTGGTTAAACATAAGGTAAAATAAACTAGGGTGTCTAATCTTCAGGTACAAATCCCTCACTGGGTCACAGTAATAAGAACTCCGTAACAAAACGATGACTGCTCTTTGGTCTCTCATCAACTCACTTCATCTACAGCCCAACCCATTCTTATATAGCTACCGCCTGTTATTCGGGAGCTTCTGGCCTTAATTAGCACAAAGATAAGACGCACACGGGTTCGAATCCCCTTTTACCTGTCCCTGTTAATTGCTTTTCTGTATTGTGAGGTGAGGGTAGGTAAGGGAGAGAGGTGTGTGTAGTCTTATACCAGATTGAGAGCCATTTTTATTGGCTTAGATAAAACCCCCTTCTATTGAGGAACTAATTAACCTGTCCTGTTTCCTAACCTCCTCTTCTTCTCCATTTTCGTCTTCCCTCTTCATATTCTTCCCTCATAGCAATAATCTTCCCTATCCATGTCCTTATTCTCTTCCTTCTTCTCCCCTCTTCTCTTCTTTTTTTTTTCCTCATCTTCCCTCTTCTTTCCACCTCTTCTTTCCTCTTCTCTCTACTTTAACCCTCATTTCCTCCCTGTTCTACCTTCTCTAACTCTCTCACCCCACTACCCCCTCTCCCCCTCCCCTCACCCTCACCACCCCCTCCCCTGACTCCCTTTTGTATGAAATTACCGTAAAAACCACTAAGATAGTTCAGGTATCGCCAGGGTAGAGACAAAGTATTCTTTTCATAAGCGGTCAAGTTGTGTTATATATATGCTAAAGTTGTCCATAAAATTGCTGCTCTCACTATGCCACTTTCATTAAAACAAGTCCAAGCTGTTGCTGCTGTGGGCTGACTCTAAGTTAGTAATTTGTTGTATAGGAGAGAGAGGGGGAAGAGGGAGAGAGAGAGAGGGAGAGAGAGAGAGGGGGAAGAGGGGAGAGAGAGAGAGATAGAGGGAGGAGAGAGAGAGTAAAAACATGTACAGTTCCGTTCAGAAGTTCGTGGTACAATCTCACCCAAAAGTTCATTAATTCTCCCAGCTATTGCTATACTGCCTGCTTCAGATGTATGAACTTGAGTCCGTTACTTCGAACCTTTAGATTCATTCGTATCAGTTTAATGTTGTGGTTGGTACAGAGACAGTGACCCGTCATCCAGGAAGGGTACAACACACAATGCACCCTTCACCACCAGTGTACCACGAACCTCTGAACGGAACTGTACCTATCCCCGTTTCCACCTCACTCTCATTAAGGTGGATTACCAACATCTTATCTCACTCATATTTCCAACACCTACCATCTCTTCCTCCCTCCTTCGGTTAAGCCACCTCCCTCCCTCCCTCCCTCCCTCCTTCGGTCAAGCCACCTCCCTCCCTCCCTCCCTCCCTCCCTCCTGGCGATACAACACATCTGTTTTTACATCATATAGATAAGCTCCGACACTCGCCGAGCCCCGAGCGAGTTGCCAATCTACTCTGGACTGGCCAATCACCCGGGAATATCGCCAAATACCATCAATATATCGTCAGGTATCGTCAAGTATCGTCATATTACGTGAGTACAGTGTCCAGAGGCGGCGGTGAGGCTGTGGTAGAAGGGTGGCTGGCAGGGCCCACGAGATGGATGCCTCAGGAAACGGCAGTGATTTGCATAATGAATGGAGGGGAGAATGTGTGGTGTGGTTGATAGTGGTTGTTGTGGTGGTGGTGGTAGTGGTGGTGGTAGTGGTGGGGGGTGGTGGGGTGGTGGTGGTGGTGATGGGGGGTGGTGGTGGGGGTGGTGATGGGGGGTGGTGGTGGGGGGTGGTGGTGGTGGTCGGGTGGTGGTGAGGGTGGTGGTGGTGGTGGGGTGTTGTGGTGGGGTGTTGTGGTGGGGTGTTGTGGTGGGGCGTTGTGGTGGGGCGTTGTGGTGGGGTGTTGTGGTGGGGTGCTGTTGTCTTAGTGATGGTAGGGCTCACTACACCCTCCGACACCCCTCCCCACACCCCTCCCCACACTACACACTACACCCTCCGACACCCCTCCCCACACCCCTCCCACACCCCTCCCCACACCCTTCCCCACACCCCTCCCACACCCCCCACACCCCTCCCACACCCTCCCCACACCCCTCCCCACCCCCCCACACCCTCCCACACCCCTCCCCACACCCCTCCCCACACTACACACTCCCCACACCCTCCCACACCCCTCCCCACACCCTCCCACACCCCTCCCCACACCCCTCCCCACACCCCTCCCCACACCCTTCCCCACACCCTCCCCACACCCCTCCCCACACCCTTCCCCACACCCCTCCCCACACCCCTCCCACACCCCTCCCCACACCCCTCCCCACACCCTCCCACACCCTCCCACACCCCTCCCACACCCCTCCCCACACCCCTCCCACACCCCTCCCCACACCCCTCCCCACACCCCTCCCACTCCCCACACCCCTCCCCACACCCCCCCACACCCCCCCCACACCCCTCCCCACACATCATAGACCACTTGAGGTGCAGGTCAGGTAAGGATGACCGACCTGTACTACACCACATGAAAGTCACCATAAAACGGTCCCTTTGCCAGCCTGTGTCCCTGAGTGGCAACCTTCCTCCTCTTCCTCCTCCTGTTTCTCTTTCCCCTTCTCCTTCCCTTCTTCCTCCTATTCTTCCTCCACCTCCTCTTCTTCTTTTTCCTCTTCCTCTTCTTATCCTTTCTTCTTATTCCTTCTTTCCCTTTCTCTTCCTCCTCTTCCCTTTCCTCCATCTTTTAGTCGGACTCTCTCCTTTCCTTCTCCAATCCTGTCACTTTTTTGCGTCATCGTCCATAACTCTCCTACCTTACCACATTTATCTCCTCCTACCTCTCCTTTCCATCCTCCTTCCCTTCCTGCCCCTCCTCACTCCTCCCCGTATCCTCTCTCCCTCTCCTCCCGCCCCTCTCTCTCCCCACCTCACCCCCTCCTCTCTCTAATCTTCACATTGCATTCTGTTCTTCCTTCTACCCTCCCTCCCCCCCCCCCCATTATCTACCTAACACGCCTCACCAAACACATCCTGATTAGTAATAATTAGGAGGCATCACCGGCCGGCCTACCACGATAACCACACGACACTCAGTGAATAAAAGGTCCTACACCTATCTCCCAGGACACGCACAAATTCGAGCCAAATGAAGTCACACTCAAGTGCCAAGTCCGTAAGTCAGAAGGAGGACCTCTCTCCCTAGCGCTGAGTCCCCAATTTGCTACGCCTCCCACAGGAGAAAGAGTCCAGCACCCACCGGAATGACACTCCAGTACGACAAGAGGACCCATCTCCCCAGCAGTACCAGGCCGGCAGTAAGAACCCATACCACAGAGCCTTCTACAGGTTAAGCGAGTCATCACAGAAGATTCCCCCTTTGATCTTAACTATAATGGGTAACTATTGTGCCAAACCTCTCCACACTCTCCACTGTTGGCAGCTCCCTCCAACTATAACTCTCACTCTATCTTCATATTGGTGCCAATGGTATCGATTACAATGGTGTCAGAGGGACCCACTGTAATGATGCCAGTAGCAGTTGAGCAGTGGAAAGGTACAACGTGATGACCTATGGCTGTCGATAGGGGGTGAGGGGAGAGTATGATCAGTATGGGGTGAGGGGAGAGTATGATCATTATGAGGTGAGGGGAGAATATGATCAGTATGGGGTGAGGGGAGAGTATGATCACTATGGGGTGAGGGGAGAAGACAGTGACCCACGATCAGCCAACTGCTACTGAATAATTTACCTGTAGGGACCTGCACCAGGGAGTGAGGGGAGAAGTAGGTAAAGGGAGAGAAGGAAGAGAGGGGAGAGAAGGAAGAGAGATCAGAGAGAGGGAGGATGAGAGAGAGGGTGAGAGGGAGGTAAGGGGTGAGAGGGAGGTAAGGGGTGAGAGGGAGGTAAGGGGTGAGAGGGAGGTAAGGGGTGAGAGGGAGGTAAGGGGTGAGAGAAGGAATGATGGTGAGAGAGAGGGGGGGAAGAATGGTTGGATGTAGAGGAGGAGGAGAGGAAAGAGAATGAAAGGAGAGAGGGAGGGAGAAGGAGAAGGAGAGACAATGACAACTATATCGACAAAGAGAGATAAAAAGACTCCTCACCTGTACCTGTACCTGTACCTGTATCTGTACCTGTACCTGTATCTGTACCTGTATCTGTACCTGTATCTGTACTTGTATCTGTACCTGTACCTGTACCTGTATCTGTACCTGTATCTGTACCTGTACCTGTATCTGTACTTGTATCTGTATCTGTACCTGTACCTGTATCTGTACCTGTACCTGTATCTGTACCTGTACCTGTATCTGTACCTGTATCTGTACCTGTACCTGTATCTGTACCTGTACCTGTACCTGTATCTGTACCTGTACCTGTATCTGTACCTGTACCTGTACCTGTACATGTATCTGTACCTGTATCTGTACCTGTACTTGTACCTGTACCTGTATCTGTACCTGTATCTGTACCTGTACCTGTACCTGTATCTGTACCTGTACCTGTATCTGTACCTGTATCTGTACCTGTACCTGTATCTGTACCTGTATCTGTACCTGTATCTGTACCTGTACCTGTACCTGTACCTGTATCTGTACCTGTACCTGTATCTGTACCTGTACCTGTACCTGTATCTGTACCTGTATCTGTACCTGTACCTGTATCTGTATCTGTACCTGTACCTGTATCTGTACCTGTACTTGTACCTGTACCTGTATCTGTACCTGTACCTGTACTTGTACTTGTACCTGTACCTGTATCTGTACCTGTACTTGTATCTGTACCTGTACCTGTATCTGTACCTGTACCTGTACCTGTATCTGTACCTGTACCTGTATCTGTACTTGTACCTGTACCTGTATCTGTACCTGTATCTGTACCTGTACCTGTATCTGTACCTGTATCTGTACCTGTACCTGTATCTGTACCTGTACCTGTATCTGTACCTGTACCTGTATCTGTACCTGTACCTGTACCTGTATCTGTACCTGTACCTGTATCTGTATCTGTACCTGTACCTGTATCTGTACCTGTACTTGAATCTGCATCAGTATGTCTGCTATAATAATCACCAATCTGACTCCTCGCCATCTTGTATGGCGTCCCCCAAGGTTCCATTCTCGGTCCAGTACTGTTTTTGTTGTACATAAACGACATAGTCCACGCCAGCTCACTCATAAAATACAACTTATTTGCAGACGATACTAATCTCTATGACAGCAACTCAAACCTCCATTCCTTGATGAGAACTATGAACGCTGAATTGACTAAAGTCAGGACCTGGGTAATACGTAATAAACTGACCTTAAACCTTGAGAAAACCCACTACACGATCTTTAACAGAAGGAAAAACTTACCCCCAGACTTGGACCCCCTGTACCTTGGTAATACAGTCCTCAAACTCGAACAAAATACTAAATTCCTCGGAGTTATTGTTGATGAGAAACTTAACTGGAGAAACCACATACAAGCCATTCACAGCAAAATCATTAAACACTGTACAACCCTTGTTGTACTGCTCCCCCATTATACTTATGTTTTTCAATTCCACTGTAATTTATGTATTTACTTATAATATAAATGTAAAAAAAATAATAATATATTAATAAAATAAATAAGTAAATAAATAAATAAATAAATAAATAAATAAATATTGAAGTGATAACCGTGGTAACATTATGAGATGTACTTATTACCACCATGCTAGTGTACTATTCCAGATGATACTAAATATTACATAATACTTCCTTGTGATAAATGTACAGTATACTGTATATCAGGTGCCTGCAGGAGAGCTCAGGTTCTCAACTGGCTCAGCCATGTTGATATTGTTATTATCAACTCTATATCTGTGTTTTTCAGGCTAAATAAACCGTTTCAATTCAATTCAATGAAAACAGACGAATATAAATCTTACCTAAAGCATGATGTGTTGTGTTGTGGTGTAGTACGGTCCCTCGAGGAGCTGCTAACCTTCACCTACCTGAAAGAAAAGTGGATTAATTTTCCATCCGGATTAATCCAATAAACATTTTCGTAAAGGTTAAGAAGAAAGTCGCTATATATTTTAAAAGCCTCAAAGGTGTGTTTGTTTTCAAGTAATAATGGTTATTAATTGAGAAGGCATTAAATAACGACAATGAACCTATACCTTTATAAGTGTTCTTACAACCCAGCAACAGTATGTGGGGCTATGGTGAGAGAAACCTAACCTAACCTAACCTAACCTAACCTAAGAACTAAATATGTAAGATCATTAAATATAGTTCAGTTGGTTGGTGTTGGCTGTCATTATTAGTGGCCAAGACCCTCAGCCCTCCTGGGGGAGTTTTGATGATCGGTTCATAAAAATCAAAAGGTGAGTAAACTTCAAAAAATATACATCTCCTACTAAAACACTACAGAATAAACTACCCTTATTTATGTTTGGTCTATCTCAATATAGAGTTCCATGGTTGGCCTTTTCTGAATCTTAACTCATTAAACCGACCAACCCTACCTGTCGCGGCCCAAAAGAATAACATTTATAGTAGGGCCCAAGGTATTTACACCCAAATCTCGTTATCTAGGGTAACGACTGCAGATAGTGGCACAGTTAGTGAATTTAGGATGTAAATTACTGTCCTAACCTAACCTAACCTAACCAAAGAAGCCTACCTAACCTTACCTATTGTTTTTAAAGTAGTTTTTAATAGTTTTAGTTTTTTCTTATTAGTGCAAATTTCTTAAAATATTCTCTAGTAGTGTTGAAATCTTGAGTTTAAATAATAGTTTAACTATGTAGGAGACCTCAACAAATACAGCCTGTGTTGACCATGACTTACCTTTTGATATGACGTTCCTTCACCAACGACGACACTTTACAACACTTCTAAACACTTTACAGCACCTCACTGTGGCACTTCTTACCACGACAACAACGACAGCGAAAGTGACTGTTGTGGTTCATGACATTGATTCATTAAACATCTCAAAGCAGGAGTCTGAGCTTCATGGCACTGAATGAACCTGTCTCATTACTGTGAGATGATTTCTATTATATATCTCGCTTTGAATTTACCAAATATCTGATTTGCTGATCTACAACACATGTAATTACTTTTATTTTTCAACATAAGTTCTTCTATGTTCATAAGAAACTCTTATCCTTTCAATTATAAAGACTATTATCTCATATGAATGAGTTCACTGTATCGAACACACATCACCGCTGCTCATGAACCTCTGAACCAACACCTCGAGACTCTGTCCTCATCAGTGTCTCAATATGTCCATCAACCTTTGTTCTTCTTTTGTTTAACTCAATTATTAACTGAATAAACGATCTAGATACTGGGATCAGCAGTGACAGAAGCAAGTGTGCGGATGACACCAAAATAGGGCGGCAGATTAATTCAGGGCAGGATGCTAATGCACTACAGGAGGATCTAAATAAACTGCAGGAGTGGTCTGAAAATTGGCAAATGAAATTCAACACCGGCAAGTGCAGCGTACTTAATATTGGAAGAACAAATACTGTCAATGTATACAGCCTTAACAACATCAACCTAGAGAAGTCGACTTGTGAAAGAGACTTAGGGGTACTTGTAAGCCCGGACCTACGGCCTAGAAAACAGTGCGTTAATGTTCGAAATAAGGCAAACAGAATATTGGGTTTTATATCTAGAGGTGTAAGTAACAAGAGTGCAGAGGTCTTATTGCAACTATATCTTGCGCTAGTCAGGCCGCACCTCCATTATGCGGTTCAATTCTGGTGCCCCTATTATAGAATGGATATCAATTCACTGGAGCCGGTGCAGCGAAGAATGACGAAAATGATTCCGGGACTTAGAAACCTTCCATATCAGGATAGGTTAAAGAAATAAACTTGCATTCCCTAGAAAGATGAAGAGTGCGGGGAGATGTGATAGAAATATTTAAGTGGGTGAAAGGAATCAATAAAGGCGATATAGATACAGTTCTTATAATATCCGAGCAGGATAGGACTTGTAGCAACGGATTTAAGTTGGATAAGTTTAGGTTTAGGAGGGAGATAGGAAGGAACTGGTTCACAAATAGGGTGGTGGACGAGTGGAACAAGCTTAGCAACTTTGTAGTAAGTGCTGGAACGCTGGAAAGTTTTAAAAGGAGGCTGGATAGATTCATGGATGATAGAGGCGTTCACTATTCAACGCCACAGGCATTATGACGTAACTATTCAACGCCACAGGCATTATGACGTAACCAACCATTCAACGTCACAAAAACGTCACCGTTAAAGCCCTTCCCGCCAGCATAACACAGACGTAAACACAATGAGCCATCAGAAAACACAGTCGACGTTGGGAATTGTCAATGAAGTCGGATACAATGGCCGTAATCCGCTTACCCGAACGTTTATGGTCGTTTTTATGGGGTCCGGGGGAAGGTTGTGAGCTGCCTCTCTCAAGTGATTATAGAAACGGCGGGAGTTTTTGTGAGTTGTGTATGTGTGTGGGAAGGTGTGGGTGTGTGTGTGTGTGTGGGAAGGTGTGGGTGTGTGTGTGTGTGGGAAGGTGTGGGTGTGTGTATGTGTGGGAAGGTGCTCGTGTATAGGTGTGTGTGTGTGTGTTAGTGAAGATATGTATGTGTACATGTGTGAGAATATGCATATAATAATAATAATAATAATAATAATAATAATAATAATAATAATAATAATAATAATAATAATAATAATAAACGGTTTATTAATAGAGTTGCCGTCGGTGGCTGAAAATATACAGACTTACATGTGATTTAGACATAATGATATAATATGCGTTGAATACATTTACAGGGCTGTACAGTACATAAATCAGGAGCTGTTTATTATTTTAACAATAGATGGGATGGTGCTGTTCTTATATCTATCGGTGCTGGCTCTTATGGGCTGAATTTTGCTGTAGTGGCGGACTGCGGGAGGTGGGTGGGGGGCTGCAGGTGGCAGGAGGTGGCGATGACGAGGATGGTGCATTAGTTCACTGCCAAACCTTGCCAGTGCTTGGTGGTGGAGGTCACTGTGTGTGTGTGTGTGTGAGAAGATAACCAAATCAAACCCAACTTGCATTTCTAAGGTGTAGGAGAGAGAGAGAGAGAGAGAGAGAGAGAGAGAGAGAGAGAGAGAGGCCTCAAAGTGTGACGTGCAAGAAGGTAATATGTACATGAACAGAAGGCGGGGCACAACACGGCATTGTAAACAGGAGGGCGGAGAGGAGTGGCAGACAAGGGAGGCAGTTCAAGGTGGAGTGGACACGCTAAGAAAATAGGAAGAGAAAGAATAGTAAAAATAGCATAAAAGAGAGAGAGAGAGAGAGAGAGAGAGAGAGAGAGAGAGAGAGAGAGAGAGAGAGAGAGAGAGAGAGGTTCTGGACAAAAGATGGTTTATATATATATATATCGATAACTGTGCAGGCATGAGTAGAATGCTTAGTGGCAGGTGGTGTATAGTGGTGATGGTGATGATGGTGATGGGTGATGGTGATGATGATGATGGGTGATGGTGATGATGATGATGGGTGATGGTGATGATGAGGAAAGCAATAATATCTGAATTAGTTGACAATATTTCAGGCTATTAACAAACACTATAGTATATCTTGATCTGTGAACGGCATTAAGGCAGACAGATGAAGGGATGTCATTATACTCACTCATATCATAATAATCATGAATCTTAATTAATGATATTGATTCAGAGGCGGATCCAGGAATATCACAAGGGGGCCCAAGAACTTGTTGGTGGGGGGAACTTGGCGAGCACAGTGAGCCCAAGTAGCAGGGGGGCGGCGGGGGGCCCTCCAGATTTTTTTTTAATCTGACCAATATCAGGGGCATTTGAGGCATTTTGAAGCCATGTACACTTGATATTAGGAGATATTCTGAGGTCAGTAGTAATTACTTTTTACAACGCAAAAATGGCTGAGAACAATACTGCATTAAAGAAAATACTGGAATTTCTGATGAAAAGGGTGGGTCGGACCCCCAGGCACCCCCCCCCCCTGATCTGTCCCTGGATATAAACTATCATTCTGCCAAGTTCTAAAATAGATATGCTAGGCCTCACCATTTCCTCCAATATGTCATGGAAGCCACACATCCACAACATTGCTAAAGCTGCCTCCCGAAAGCTGGGAATGCTGTACAGATGCCATAGCTACTTCACTCCTGAGCAGTTGCTTCAAGTATATAAAGGATTCATTCGTCCTAACTTGGAGTACTGCTCTCATATCTGGGGTGGCTCTTCAACTGTTAGATAGGGTGGAATCAAAGGCTTATTAACTCTCTTCCTTCAGTTGATAATCTCTCTTCCCTTTCTCTTCGCCACAATGTTGCTTCACTCTCTCTCTTTTACAGGTACTTTAACGGGCAATGTTCGGTGGATTTGGCATCCTGTGTGCCGCTGGCAAGGCCGTGGGTTCGTAACACTCGTCTTGCCCGCGGTGCCCACCATTTCTCTGTGGCTGTCGGTCACACTATAATAACCCGTTATAGTACCTCCTTCTTTCTTCACACAGCCAAACTATGGAATGCTCTGCCTTCTTCTGTGTTTCCATACTCATACAATGTCTCAATTTAAAAAGCTGGTTTTCCGGCATCTTCGTGGTGTAGATTAACAGTCCTTTTTTCTTCTATTTTTAATTTATTTTACTCTTATTTTTTCTCCTCTTAGGCCCCGTTGTGGGTCGACGACCTGTGCCCGGTGGTCTATTCCCCGTAAAAAAAAAATTGCATACAAGACATATTTAAACAGAATAGTGCCACAAAAAATTAGTTTTCTGTGATGCAGTTCTTGCATCATAGAGAACGGTACACTTGGTTACTCGATCCTTACACCAAACTAAATATCTCTCACATATAAATCAATAACTAAAGACAACACAAACTTATTACTGCCATCAAGATTTGAGACTTTGATTTATTGAAGTAAAGAAGAAAGTCAGAAGTGTTGGAACATGTCGTGGAGGGGATGAGGAAGGTGTCGTGTAGTACATTAGTAAAAGGCTCATAAACTTTTGATCAGGGGGAGACTCGTCCAATTGATTCCCCACAGGACCTCCACGCAGCGCCCGGGAAATAAATAGTTGTAAATAAAAGAAAAAATTTATGCTAAGGAGAAGGAAAACTGAGGTTGACAATACCGACACCAAAACACTAGATTTATCACGTTGAAGGGAGATGACACGAGAGAGTTCTTACACTCAGTAGTCAAGTTTACGATGAGAAAAAAAAATCAACTTACGAGAATTTGTTTGCAAAGTCTTAAGAACAATTTCATGTCAGTATTTGATCGTAAGTTAAGTAAGTCAGATACAATTCTCACATACTAATGCATAAAATCGTAAGACATATTTAGAGAAATGAGAAGTGAGGAATATGTAGTAAGGTAAGTGAGAAAGAAGAGTCCCCGCATCTGTTGTTGTGGGAAATATACGTGAAAATAATGAACGAGTCTTTGGTACTCGATCTTAATCAGGTGTAAACCGGGGCTGTCAAACACACACACCTGAGCAGTTACCTGGGGGAGAGTGGGAGAGAGAGAGGGGGAGAAAGAGAGAGAGGAGGGAGAGAGAGAGAGAGTGAGGGAGGGAGAGAGAGAGGAGGGAGAAAGAGAGACGGGGGGGGGGGGTAGAATACTAGAGACTGAGAGAAAGAAAGAGAAAAGGGGGAAGAATAACAGGGAGTGGGAGAGAGACAGAGGGAAGGGGTAGAATAAGAGAGAAAGGGACAGAGAGAGGGAGAGAGAGAGATAGATACATGAACTGACAGATGAAGAGGGAAGAAGAAGAAATTCAAAAGGTCAACGCTCCTCTTCCTCCTCCTCCTCCTCCTCCTCCTCATCCCCTCCTTTTCCCCTCCCCCACCCCACCCCACCCCTCCCCTCCCCCAACCACCCTCCTCTCCCTCCTCCTCCTCTTCGCATTCATCACCATAAAGGTAAATTATGATAAAAATATGCAAAGGTGAAAAAAGGAAATTCCCTATAAGAGGCAACTGCTGGTCCACTGATGGCTGCCGTGTATGTATGTATGTATGTATGTATGTATGTATGTATATGTATGTACTCTCTCTCTCTCTCTCTCTCTCTCTCTCTCTCTCTCTCTCTCTCTCTCTCATTCCGTATTTAATGAGATTAATTTCAGTCGTCCATCGTAAGTGGGATGTTCGCTGGCATCTATATCACGTTCACATTACCCAGCGTTCACATTACCCAGCGTTCACATTACCCAGCGTTCACATCACCCAGCGTTCACATTACCCAGCGTTCACATCACCCAGCGTTCACATCACCCAGCGTTCACATTACCCAGCGTTCACATCACCCAGCGTTCACATCACCCAGCGTTCACATTACCCAGCGTTCACATCACCCAGCGTTCACATTACCCAGCGTTCACATTACCCATCGTTCACATAACCCAGCGTTCACAACACCCATCGTTCACATCACCCAGCGTTCACATCACCAAGCGTTCACATTACCCAGCGTTCACATCACCCAGCGTTCACATCACCCAGCGTTCACATTACCCAGCGTTCACATTACCCAGCGTTCACATCACCCAGCGTTCACATCACCCAGCGTTCACATTACCCAGCGTTCACATTACCCATCGTTCACATCACCCAGCGTTCACATCACCCATCGTTCACATCACCCAGCGTTCACATTACCCAGCGTTCACATCACCCAGCGTTCACATCACCCAGCGTTCACATCACCCAGCGTTCACATTACCCAGCGTTCACATCACCCAGCGTTCACATCACCCAGCGTTCACATCACCAAGCGTTCACATCACCCAGCGTTCACATCACCCAGCGTTCACATTACCCAGCGTTCACATCACCCAGCGTTCACATCACCCAGCGTTCACATTACCCAGCGTTCACATCACCCAGCGTTCACATCACCCAGCGTTCACATCACCCAGCGTTCACATTACCCAGCGTTCACATCACCCAGCGTTCACATCACCAAGCGTTCACATTACCCAGCGTTCACATCACCCAGCGTTCACATCACCCAGCGTTCACATCACCAAGCGTTCATTTTATACAGGTTTTAGATTTAGTAACGAATTAAGGGGGAAAGATAACGAAATACACACGATGATTAACGAAGGATAAACGATACAGTAAACACAATTAATACGAAATACAATAGACGTTTCAATAAGGACAAATACAAAAGCAACATACGGATTAAATACGATGAAATAAGGAAAGGAAATAGGGAGGGGGAAATAAGGAGAAGAAATAAGGGAAACGGGAGGATGCAATAAGGAATCTCTCTCTCTCTCTCTCTCTCTCAAGGTGAACCCACGCGTTTGAGGGTTGAGACAGACAGACAGACAGACAGACAGACAGACAGACAGACAGACAGAGACTAGGCACAACGCACTAATACAAAACCTCAACACACAACACACACACACACACACACACACACACACACACACACACACACACACTGTAGTAATTTCATTAAGAGCTCATTACCTGACCCCAGCCTACCTGTACACGCCACTCTACGTCTTTCTCAGGGTAATTATCACGTAGTCACACCTGGACACAATTAGCATGATTGCCACACCTAATTATCAAGTTAATTGGTGAAAAATTATTTGTGGGGAGCCTTTTATAATACGGGTTTGTGCAATGTTGAGCTTGTATTTTGATATGAGTGGGATTAAGTCTGTTTGTGTAATAATAATAATAATAATTAACGGTTTATTGAAAGAGCTTGGCAGCCAGAAGGCTGAAAATATACAGTTACATATTTGGGGAGTGGGTTACGAATTACAAATAATATACAAGTAACATAAGTGACACAAATAAGACATATAATAACTTAGATGGGGAAAAGCTCAAACTACAGTTCAATTCAACATAGTGACAGTGTTACAGTATTACAAGTTATTGATAATTTTTACAATGGTTGGGACTGGGCTGTTCTTATAGCGATCAGTTCGTGCACGTATGGGCTGGATGCGGTTGTGGTGTCGAACAGCAATTCTCGGACAAGGGACCTCGGGTGGTATGTGTGTATGTGTGTGTGTGTGTGTGTGTGTGTGTGTGTGTGTGTGTGTGTGTGTGTGTGTTGTGTATGTGTGGTTATGAGAAATTATTATTATTATTAGAAGTAGTTGTAGTATTAGTAGTAATAGTAGCAGCAGTCCAGAAGTTATGTTACAGCCTGGATGAGATGTCGACTGACCTTCTCTCTCCTTAGGTCGGCTTTGCTCTGCCTCAGGGGAACGAGAGCTTCTTCCCCAAAGCCGACAACATTCGCAGTTATTGACTATGAGGCTACAGTCACTGAAGGCCGCATAGATCTGCTAACCACAGCCAGGGTAGTTACTTATGTATTAGGATATTTAGGGAATAAAATGGTGGGGAAGGTGTGGCTATAAGGACAGGATGGGGAAAAAGTAGTAGTATAAACAGAGAGTTGAATAGATAATTAATAAAATACAGAAAGACGGACAATTAAAAAACACCATCAAGAAAATCCCCCAATTATATCCCACATCTACAGACCATAAAATAAAGTTATACAATAATAATTAAAAATAAATTATTACACCACGAATAAATCTCAGAAAAAAAAATAATTTTTCACTTTCAAAACCATTTACTCATCATTCACTCACGTATTGTTATTTTTTTACTAGAGGGAGAACAAGAGGGAACAAGAGGGAACAATGAGAGGAAGAGACACAAAAATTACAAGTTGGTAAACATTCTATTGTAAACGTTCATGTATGTGAGAGAGAGAGAGAGAGAGAGAGAGAGAGAGAGAGAGAGAGAGAGAGAGACCCACACCATAAAATCAATCATTGTTCTCCCATTCTCTTTAAAATATGAATGAATGAGATCCATACACCACCACTAATCCTAATTAATTACAAAATAAGGCAATTTATACCCTAAGCCACCTAATTAATTAATGATTCATTGAAAATTAATCTGAAATTCATTAAACAATTTTGGGTGTTCTATTTTTGTAAAGAACATGAATATTTATAAGTGATTTACGTGTGTTTGGCTGTAAGGTCATTCTTATAGCTGATTGGTTTAGTGTAAGGTCATTCTTATAGCTGATTGGTTTAGTGTAAGGTCATTCTTATAGCTGATTGGTTTAGTGTAAGGTCATTCTTATAGCTGATTGGTTTAGTGTAAGGTCATTCTTATAGCTGATTGGTTTAGTGTAAGGTCATTCTTATAGCTGATTGGGTTAGTGTAAGGTCATTCTTATAGCTGATTGGTTTAGTGTAAGGTCATTCTTATAGCTGATTGGTTTAGTGTAAGGTCATTCTTATAGCTGATTGGTTAGTGTAAGGTCATTCTTATAGCTGATTGGTTTAGTGTAAGGTCATTCTTATAGCTGATTGGTTTAGT
>CAUDMG010002011.1:285000-322500 GCA_958450375.1 Homarus gammarus
CATGAAGGAAGGTCTTATATCCGGGTTATTTACGCGTTGTTGTTTTTTTTTGAGTTATTTACGGGTTGTGTTTTGAGTTATTTATGGAAAAGATAGAGAAATACTGTAGAAAAGGGCAAAGAGAGAGAGAGAGAGTGAGAGAGAGAGTGAGGGAGAGAGAGAGAGAGAGAGAGAGAAAGAGAGAGAGAGAGAGAGAGAGCTTTCATCAGACTCTACCTCGCCAGGATTTGTAGAACGTCTTGATTAAATTATATACTCACACACACACACACACATGCACACACACACACACACACACACACACACACACACACACACACACACACACACACACACACACACACACACACACACACACACACACACACAGGTCAACTCGTTTCCTTGTAAAACAAACGCTGTTTTATTTAGAAGTTCATTTGAATTTAATCGTAATTAAAACTTAAGAAAGGCAGTGAAAAAAACACACTTATTGTATGCCAAGTTTCTTATTAATGGTGGGGGGGGCCTCTCTCTCTCTCTCTCTCTCTCTCTCTCTCTCTCTCTCTCTCTCTCTCTCTCTCTAATTGTCTTTCGTTTTTATTCTCTATTTCACTATTTCTCTCTCTTCCACTGTCTGTGTTTTTGTATGTATGTATGTATGTATGTATGTAGACACAGACATAAAATCAAATAAATACAATAAGAGAGGAATAAAAAGAGACAAACAAACACAAAATAAACACAATTATAAGCAAAAAAAAAAGACCCCTCTCCCCTCCCTCCCCCCCCCCCCCCCCCCCCCCCCCCCCAAAAAAAAAAGAGGAATTCCCATAAATCCCAAAAACATTCATTTGTTATCGGACGCAGCCATGATAAATAGATGGGAACTGAACGAAAATATACGACGTGTCGATACTTCCCCTTAATCTTCGGGGGAGGGGGGGTGGGGGGGGGGGTTGTTGGGGAGGGGGAGGTGATGGTGGGGGGGTGAGGGAGAGGGGGGTGGGGGGTGAGGGAGAGGGGGTGGGGGTGATGGAGGGACGGGGGAAGATGTTATACTTCTTTATCTTATTATTATTGTTATTGTTGTTGTTGAGTAGTAGTAGTAGTAGTAGTAGTAGTAGTAGTAGTAGTACATGTAGCAGTAGTACTTTTACATACCATTACGACAGAACTGCAACACACCCAAAGTGCTAAACGTCAACAACTAGTGGAACAACTGCCAGAGATCGTGTGAAGAAAAGTAGAGGAAGCACGAGAGGTGTGGGCGACTCACACTAGCTAACAACTTTAAGTCTGATAAGAATAAAAGGTTTCAGACTCAATAAACAAGACCTCACAGATGCCATTCCTCTGAAGTATGGCTGGCCAGTGGAAGGCATGACCACCCAATACATGTGTCGGATATCCTGTGACATCAATCATGCCATGGTGTACAAGAGGAGAAGTTTTGTTTTGCATGAGGTATAACGAAGTAAGGGACCTCACAGCAATTATTTTGAAGGAAATATGCCGCGATGTCACAGTGGAACCGATCCTCCTCCCACTGGACCTCAAGAGCTTCTTTCACAGAACTGCCAACTCAACCAACAAAGCCTGTGTGGACGTCAGTGGTCGAGGATTCTGGACACAGGGACAGCGAGCCTTCTTGGATATCAAGATTTTCGATCCCATGGCCGCACGTCACTGTAACCTGCCTCTCGAGCATACACACAAGAACAAGGTAAACTAAAGAGAATTCAGAACGTTGATCAAGGCAGCTTCACTCCTCTGGTGTTCACAACCTCTGGTGGGATGGGACCAAGTGCAAGATGCTTCTACGCCAGACTCGCGGAGGAGGTGTTATCAGAACAGAAGCAGCAGCCCAGAAGTTATGTTACAGCCTGGATGAGATGTCTACAAGCTATCCATCTCCTCTCTCAGATCTCCTCTGTTGTGTCTCAGGGAAACAAAATCATCGGCCCCCAAAACCAACAACAGTCGCATAGATCTGTATAGCTTAACTAACTCAGCTACGGTAGATAATTGTGTATTAGGATAGTGAGATGATAAAATAATGGTGAACGAGTGGCTACAAGGTGAGGTTAGGGACTATGATAAACAAGAAACAGCACCAGCGCCACCACGGGAGGGACAGATAGTGGACATTAATCAAAGGTCGTTTTCAATGTATCGTTCACTTCCCCAGTGTGTCTCTATATATATATCTTCATGTTAATGGTTCATGAGCCACTTTCTCTCTCTTTTCTCTCTTTCTTTCTTTCTTTTTTTCTTTCTTTCTTTTATCACGTCTCACTGAAACACGATCTCAATCCGTCTACCAGCTTGATATCTCTTCCTTATCTGTCTGTCTGTCTCACTTGTCATCGACGTATTCCATTGTGAGTGTCTGTATGTCTGTTAATGTCTGTCTTATTATCTTTCGTCTGTCTGTTTATCTATTCTTGTGGTCACTTGTCTGTTTATCTCTCTGTCTCTCTGTCTGCATATGCCATTATGAGACTGTCTATCTGTCTAACTGTCTATTTCTCTTCCTATTTATCTCTCTGCCTGTCTATCTCTCTGCCTGTCTCTCTCAACACGCGCCATTGTGAGAGACAAGAGAACTAGGTCAGATGGTCGGGCAGTCGAGTCAAGAATCACAGAGACTCTCAGCCATTCACTTAAAATCCACTTTTTTTTTTTCGTTTAAGTAATGGAATGTCTGCGTTTAAGTGCACTTATGAAGGTCGTCTCAGAGGGCTACTGGAGGTCGTTTCTTGGAGGTTTAGGGCTACTGGGGGTCGTTTAAAGAGGTTCAGGGCTACTGGAGGTCGTTTAAAGAAGTTCAGGGCTACTGGAGGTAATTTCTTGGAGGTTTAGGGCTACTGGAGGTCGTTTAAAGAGGCTCAGGGCTAGTGGAAGTCGTCTCAGGGAGGTTCAGGGCTACTGGAGGTCGTTTCTTGGAGGTTTGGGGCTATTGGAGGTCGTTTTAAGAGGTTCAGGGCTACTGGAGGTAATTTCTTGGAGGTTTAGGGATACTGGAGGTCGTTTATTGGAGGTTCAGGGTGATGCTGGCTTATATGAGGCGACAGGTGTGTGTGTGTGTGTGTGTTGGGGGGGGGGGGGTACACAGACAGACAGGGACAGAAACACAAGGAAACAGATGGACAGAAACATACATAAAAAGAGAGAGAGAGAATACACACCACACAAACACAAACAAACACAAACAAACACACACTAAAAGAACAAAATCAAAACAAATAAAAAACACCAAACACAGAAAGGAATAAAAACAAACAAGGAAAAACACACTGCACCTTAAACCCTACAACAAAAACAAAGTAACAAACAGACTTCCTCACTCCAACAAACACAACAAAATAATTATTTAAGCATCACAAGTGGGAATGGAGGCTGGAGTGAGATGAAAATAAGATGTTATGACTAAGCCAAGTACTCGTAAAACTGGGGGAGAGGGCTAGAGAGAGAGAGAGAGAGAGAGAGAGAGAGAGAGAGAGAGAGAGAGAGACAGAGAGAGAGAGAGAAAGAGAGAGAGAGAGAGAGAGAGAGAGAGACAGACAGACAGACAGACAGAAATAGTGAGTTAGCGGGAAACATAATGTAAGTCTTTTGGTTAAAATTTTTTTTTATTTTTTTTTTTATTTGACCGTGAACTGAGCTACTGTGATGGATGTGGTCTGGAAATTAATGTTACGTTCCCTATACGTTCTCGTCATACGCCTAACACACTACGCACTGTTCTTGTAAATACTCTCTTTTTGTTTTGTGATTCAGTTACACAACAACAAACACAAAATCGCAAATAACAAGTAAATTAATCTAAAAAAAACAAAAAAATACTTAAAAACAAATCAAATTAAATTAAAACTTAATAATCACAGCAGGAAAAACTAAAATTCGAGGAAACATTATTTGTTATTTTGCGATTCAGTTAATTAGATGTAAATTTTATACCCATTAGGAGGGGCTGCCGTGGCAACATTGTGTGATGCAGCGGTCGTGAATAATGTTATCTTGTGTGCTAATGTTTCTCCCTCTCTCTCTCTCTCTTTCTCTCTCATTAATCTCACTTTCTCTCTTTTGCTTTCTCTTTTTCTCAATCTTTAGCTGTCGTTAATCTCTCTCTGTCTCTCTCTTTCTCCCCTTTACAGCCATCATTACTCTCACTTTCATTGTCTCTCTCTCCCCTCCTTTCCCTCAATCTCTCTCTATCACCCCTCCATTACTCTCTCTCTCTCTCTCTCTCTCTTACTCTCTCTCCCCTTACCCAACTTTTCCTAGGTCTCAGGGAGAAAATTGACAATTCGCTCTTTTTCTCAGGTGATTGATGACGGTACCAAACCCACCCCCCCTACCCTCCTACCACCACCACCCCACCCCCCACCCCACACCCACCCTACACCCACCCCACACACCCACCACACACCCACCCCACACCCACCCCACACCCACCCCACCCGCCAAGTCCTTCCATCTCAATTATTCTTGTGAGAGATTGTATATGACTGGACGAATGATGATCCACTTTCAAGAGGAGAGGAAATTGATGATGATGATGATGATGATGATGATATTAAGAATACTGATGTTTATTGGCCTGTAGAAGCACCTCTCTCTCTCTCTCAATACGTGTTACCACCATAAGTCCCATGTGTAGCGGAGTGTAATAATAATAATAATAATAATAATAATAATAATAATAATAATAACAGCAGTCGGTAACGGGCGGAAAAAAGTCTACGGACATTACCACCCAAGTTTAACTTACTCCTCCCCCTCCTCTCTCTCTCTCTCTCTCTCTCTCTCTCTCTCTCTCTCTCTCAATACGTGTTACCACCATAACTCCCATGTGTAGTGGAGTGTAATAATAATAATAATAATAATAATAATAATAATAATAATAATAATAATAATAATAATAATAATAATAAAATAATAATAATAATAATAATAATAATAATAATAATAATAATAATAATAACAATAACAATAATAATAATAATAATAATAATAATAACAATAATAATAATAATAATAATAATAATAATAATAATAATAATAATAATAATAATAATAATAATAATAAAATAATAATAATAATAATAAAAAATATAATAATAATAACAATAATAACTAATAATAATAATAATTAATACTATTAATAACAATAACAATAACATAACATACAATAATAGTCATAATATCAACATAATAATAATAATAACATAACAATAATATAATAATAATAACAATAAATAATAATAATAACAATAACCATAATATATAATATAATAACAATAATAATAATAATAATATAATATAATAATAATAACATAATAATAATAATAATAATAACATACAATAATAATAATAATAATATACAATAACAATAATAATAATAATATATAATAAATAATAATAATAACAATAATAACACACACACACACACACACACACAACAAACACCACAAACACACACACACACACACCACACACACATACATATATAAACAAAGGTGTGGCGAGATGAAGCTTACATCACCATGGTAACGACACTCATACAATCAGACGTAAACAAACCCTACCTTGTTTTGTGTGTGTGTGTGTGTGTGTGTGTGTGTGTGTGTGTGTGTGTGTGTGTGTGTGTGTGTGTCAGTGTTTGTCTGTTTATCGGTTCGTCATTCACTATTTTTCTTCTGACTGTCTTTGTTTATTTTTTGTCTGTCTGTCTGTCAGGGAGAGAGAGAGAGAGAGAGAGAGAGAGAGAGAGAGAGAGAGAGAGAGAGAGAGAGAGAGAGAGAGAGAGAAATAGGGAAACAAACAGACAAACAGATAAAAATAATAAGAAAGAAAAAATAAAAATAAATAAAAAAAAATAGAAAATAAAAAAATATATAAAATAAAGAAAGTAGAGAAAGTGAGAGAGAAAAAAAAAGAGAAAAAGAGAGAGAAATCCAGGTCACTTTATCTGGATGATTGCGAGGCAGCAGTCTTACCCCCTTGCTCCTGGGATCGAACCAACGTACCGTGAGAATCTCTGTCCACTCACCCACCAGTACAGTGTTTGGGAAAGTCTTTGTGAGTGAAGAATAAGGATAATGATGAATAAAAGAAGGAATAAGTATATAAATTGATAAATAATAACAATAATAATAATAATAATAATAATAATAATAATAATATAAATATAATATAATATAATAATAATAAAAAAATAATAATAAAATAATAATAATAATAAAATAATAATAATAATAATAATAATAATAACAACAACAACAAAATTAAAATCTACAAGAAAAACAAAAAAAAAAATAACAAAAATAAAAATAAAAATAAAAAAATAAAAAAAATAAAAAACAACAAAAACAAAAACAACAACAAAAATAAAAACAAAATAACAAAAACATCAACAAAAACAAAAACAAAAGCAATAAATACAACACAAATAATAAAACCAACGCTGATGAGACCAACACTTGCACCTGTCACCTGAGGCCAACAGGTGAACAGGTGAGATCTGCGTTAATTACCCTAACTAGGTGTTATCGGCAGGTGCTCCAGCCACTGTGTGTGTGTGAGAGAGAGAGAGAGAGAGAGAGAGAGAGAGAGAGAGAGAGAGAGAGAGAGAGAGAGAGAGAGAGAGAAGAGTCAGGAGTTGATTCTGTATCCCAGGTAACTCAGCCTCTTGTCTAACGGAGATGTTACCATGACGACCACTCCCACCTGCTAACAAGTTTCCTGAGCCTGTCTATTGCCCTAACTATTCCTTTAACCTGCAGTGAATAGTTTTTCTCATTTTAATTGGTAACGTGAGGAGGTTTAATTTGAGGGGTTTATAAAGGTGTCGATGACGTTTTACTGCACCAGGTGTTGGAGCTGTAATCAACGTGTACAGGTGTGCTGATGGGATTGACAATGGATCGTAAAGTAATTTTTTTATCGGAAGTAAAATTGTTGGGAAGGTAAGTTAATGCCTGTGTTAACCTGTAGTGTAGATGTTAAGGTGTGTGTGTGTATGACCTGAACACAAGGGTCAATAGGTCAAACGAGGTCAAGAAAGAGAGATAGAGTGAGTGTCTGAGATAGCCGACCTTGTGTTTCTCCTTGATAATACTGGGGAAAAATATAAAGGCAATTTTCGTGGGTGTTGATATCCCTGGGAAAAAAACATAAAGACGATATTGTATAGCCTTGATTCACCTGGGAAAAAATTACAAGGGTAACTCATTTGCCTCGACTCACCTAGGAGAGAAAATTAGGCCACCTTTTACAGCCTTAATTCACCTACAAAAAATATACAACAAGAAATGCAAAATTGCCTTCACTCACTTGGAAAAAAAAATATTCTCTTACTAGCTAGACAAACCTGGGGAAAAAATATATAAACCCACCTCAACCTCATACACGGACCTTGACTTCCCTAGTAAAAAAAATAATCACCTCTATTTGACTTGCTTTTAGCGCAGCATAAACCAAACTTTTACATCAAATTCTTCCAGATATATGAAGTTTATTACGTCGAACTGAATGTTACGTGGGAGATAGAATTAAAACATCGAATAAAACGTGACTAAGGTGGATGAGATTTTGGTTACGGCCGTCCAAATGTCTCTCCTGTGTTGACGTTATGGGGGAGGAAGAGAGAGAGTGACGCCTTGTGGAGGATGTGAAGGAGTGACTCACAGGGCAATGATGTAAACAAGGAACAAAAGAGCCACGTAAAGCGCAGCTGTCTCGGACTAATGAGCACCCGTCAACCTGGCTGTGATTGGCTGTTTCTAAAGATAATGACGACAGCCAATCAGAATCTTTGTTGACGTGTATGTGTGTCCTGTCATGTACCCTAGGGAGGTAAAAACCTTCCCAGGGTACAATACGATAAGAGCAATAAACGTAAAAATCACTACACTAACTACTCTCAAACCTTGAAATACTGATTATTAGTTCCAAGTAGTTATAGTATACAAAATAATGCATAGAACCTGTCTTAACATACCCAACCTATGGGTATATTAAGACAGGTTCTATTAGGTTCTATGCATGGATACTGGTTACTCCAAGTACTTCAGTTATAACTAAAATGTAAGTATCCAGGCCTGATCAAATATTAATTATACCTGAAGGATCCAAAGGTAAGATATTAAGCAAAATCAACGTATCTCTAACAACCTATATTACAGCACCGATATAAACAATACTAGAATTAAGAAATACAATTAAATAAACAGTTTACCTTCCAATAATTCCTGAATGCCAGTCTGTTCTCCACCAGCTCGGGACCAGAGAGCGAACCACCAAAACAAACAGCCGACGAACCACTTCAGAGGTCAGTCCTACGCATGCGCAGTTTAGTGATATAGACATCATAACTGTTATTAACTTAGAAAACCTATCAACTTCAAACGATAATAATAATAATAATAATAATAATAAGGTATTGCCCGTAATTACTTATTTAACACCAAGACAAGAATCATACTAACGTTCCTCCTACCTTTCTCCCTCTCTCTACCTCTCACTTCCCCTTTACCCCTTCCCATCCTCCTCCTTCTCCTCTCTTTCCTTCTCCATCTCTCCCTTTATCTGTCTATTTTTCTGTCGCTATCTCCCTCTTTCTCCGTCTCTTTCTCTCTCCCTGTATCCGTTTATCTCTCTCAGTCTCTCCCTTCATAACACACAACCACGTACTGAAGGTAAGATAATCAGAATCTAAATAGGAATCCACTTCATAATCCGCTGAAAATCCGCCTCTATCACGAACACAACAAATGATTTATGAGCTACTCACTGGGGGCATGTAGATGAGACGTGAGGAATGTTTTAATAGAAATAATGTGTTTTCTCTCTCCCTCCCTCTCTCTCTCTCTCTATCTCTCTCTCTCTCTATCTCATATCGATGTCAATTCGTTGATTATAATTCCGTATTGACAGAATAATAAATTGAAATGAAGTCAGAGAGTGAAATGGGTTTAAACATGATTTCATTGTGTTTATAGAGACCCTTGATGTTTGTGTTTATAGAGTCCCTTGATGTTTGTGTTGACAGAAGACGTATTAAATCAGACAGACATAGAGACAGAGTTAGATAGAACAGTACACGTCCATTACTTGAAACGCTGTACTCGTAATTAACAGGGAGTGGTTGGCAGTTGCCTTAATGACTGACACTCATACAAATGTTCACTAACGAGGTGAATGATACTAGTTAGTGCCATCAACCAGTGCCACTTGACCTTAACTGTGTTTATTCTTTTTACTAACCTTGTTGTTGGTGGTGGTGGTGGTGCTGTTGTTGTTGTTGTTGGTGGTGGTGGTGGTGGTGTTGTTGTTGTTGGTGGTGGTGGTGTTGTTGTTGTTGTTGTTGTTTTGTAGCTGTTTTGGTTGTTATTGTCATTACCATCATCTGGATACCTTCATCACTAGCCACTAAACCCAACATATACCCAAGGGTTTAAATAAGAGGAATAATTCACATTAAAACAAATTATTATTATTATTTTTTTAATTTTAATACAAAGTAAGATCAAGTGTTATCATACATCAGTCGACCCAAGCGTGTGACTGTATCTATACGTACATACATGACTGTTTTTCTTTACATATACATGGTAGTGGTTTAACCTTTTTGAGGACAGTGGTTTAACCCACCCTTAGGGATTCTAGTTTGGATTATCGTCTATAAAGTGATGTAACTTAAACCATCGTTCTTAAGGGGTTAAACCTTCGCCCTCAAGAGACTAAACCATCGTTCTTAATTTGTTTAATCATCGTCGTAAAAGGGTTAAGCCATTGTCCTCAAAAGGTTAAACCAGCTTCCTCAAAAGGTTAAACCATCGTCCTTAAAGGGTTAAGCCATCGTCCTTAAAGGGTTAAACCATTGTCCTTAAAGGGTTAAACCAGCTTCCTCAAAAGGTTAAGCCATCGTCCTTCAAGGGTTAAACCATCGTCCTCAAAAGGTTTATTCCATAATTAAAACAAAGTAAACGCCTGTCCAGTCATACACTCAGTGACTGTCTGTGTATAGTGTCTTCGAGTCATAAACAGTTACTCTTTGTATTTTTGTGTATCCAGTTAACAGTCATCAATTTCGTTTCTCTTCAGTTAACAGTTAATAATATGTTTCCTAAGTTGTGGTATTTTTCTTATGATTCACAGTTATCATATTGATTTTGTTTACCAGTTAACAGTTAATATATGACTTTGCTTTCTACAGTTAACAGCCAGTTACTTCAGTTATTTACAGTTAAAAGCCAAATGCGACAATTTACTAACCTTACCTGTATTTAATTAAAAACTGTAAACCCTTTAAGTGACTGTTAAGTATATTTCAGATGTCAACCACTTATCTGAAGGTTGTAAAGTAATAAGAACTGTATATAAACAGTCACAAACAGTCACACACAGTCATAGGACACTGTTACTGACTGGTTACACTCAGGTGGGTTCTCGTTCCATCATGATTGACTTCAACAGAGATGATTTTGTTCCTTTGTTTACCTGTAGTGCTGCCAGACGTACGATGTGCCTCCTCCTACCACAAACAACAGGGCAACAATGGTGGTCTGGCGTGTAGAACATATCGTACGGCAAAGCTAAACTCCTCCTAGCTCGTTAACAGTTACCAATCGTGTTTAAACAGTTAACAGTTAGTATTTCCCATTTATACACAGTCATAAGTCTTCAGGTTAATATTTTTGTACGTTTGACTGTTTCGTCCTGTCAAGCGTTTGGGATTTTAAGCCATGTTGTTAAGGCAGCAGAAGAGATCTCTGGAGTGGAAATATTGGAACATTTTTAGGGGTGTTTTTTGTGATTCTAGGTAGATATATCGCATCTTTTGTTGACATGATGATTGAGTCGCCTGTTTTCTCCACCTGACTGTCTAGTGTCTCTCTCTCTCAATCTCTATTATCAACGGGAGATATTTACGTTAATTTCCCCTTCAGTCTTAGGACAATGTTAGGAGTCATGTGTCTTTACGGCACCTCTCCAGCAAGGGGTCGTGATTTTTGTCGGTTCTTAGCACTTTCAGAACCTTCCTCGGCGTCATTGTGGCGCTAGTTGAACCTGTCTAGCTCGGAGGTCGGTTCTTAGTCCCCCCAAAAAATTCCTCGTTTTACTAGTTGTCGTAAGCATCCTATTTTTGGTTATGTTTCCCTGCTAGGACGTGTTTTTATTGATTCCTAACAATCCCAGGGAATTGTTAAGCACCATATGGCGATCCTAGACGCTGGGGAACTATATTAACCTGTTCCTAACCCCTCAGGACGTGGCTAGGACTCGTCAGGATTCTTGGTGAACTTGTAGGAGCAGTCTGTGAGTCCTTCGAGCTGGGAGGGCGGGACCTCTTCCTCATAGGGCACCATCTTCCGCGCCCTCATGACCTCACCTACCTGGAGTAACATACCTGGGTGAGTGTTAATTAAAGGGAGGAATGTCCTTTTCTTCATTCAGCTTCTTCCCTCTCATTTCCCTCTCTCTTCCCCTCATTTCCCTCTCCTCCCCCTCATCGTCCTCTCTCTCTCTCTCTCTCTCTCTCTCTCTCTCTCTCTCTCTTCCCCTCGTTTCTCTCTCTTTCTCTCTACTCCTCTTTTATCAGCTTCCATTCTCCTTTCTCTTTCCTCTCACAGCTGAATTCTCTTCCTTTCTCTTCCTCCTTTTCTCTCCCTCCTCCCTACTCGCCATCTCAGCCCTCATCCCTCCCATTTTTCCCTCTCATCCCTCTCTCTAACACTTCCATTTCATTCTCATCACCTCTCTCTCTCTAACCTCCCTCTCATCTGTCTCCCCCTCTCATTTTCATCACCTCACACGTCACCCTCCCTCTCTCTCTCTCCCTCATCCCTCTGACCGACCCCCTCTCATCCTCCCCCTCTCTCTCTCATCCCTCTAACCTACCCCCTCTCCTCCCTCTAACCTTCCCTCTCACTTCCCTCTCTCCCCCCACTCACCTTTTCAACGTCTCTCATGACCCGGAGTAAGTTGTGACCTGCCAGAAGCTTCAGGTCATCTAAGGTCCAGGTCGGGTCCGCCAGCAGCTCAGCGAACAAGTGCGGGTACCTAGAGACGTCCCCAAGGCCCTCTGGTAACCTGTAGGGGAGAGGCTGAGTGTGTGAGGGTAGGAGGGGGTGTGGGGGTGTGGGGGGTGTGGGGGTGAGGGGGTGTGGGGGTGTGGGGGGTGTGGGGGTGAGGGGGTGAGGGAGAGGTAAGACGGAGATTATGATGGTGAATAAAAGTGAGTTTAGGAGAGAGAGAGAGAGAGAGAGAGAGAGAGAGAGAGAGAGAGAGAGAGAGAGAGTCCGGGAAAGTTATATTAGACTAAGTTAGGTTAGGTTCACATATCAAGTTCGAACACCAGAATCAAAAATCAAGTTCCTGGGTTCGAATTCATTTAAGATTCGAACCCATGAACCCATGAACCCACGAACCCACGAACCCGAAGCTACACCAGGAAGGTCATGTTAAAGTTCTTCCCTGTGTAAGTTCTTAAGTGCTTTCAAACGCCTGGCGAAGGTATAGGACCTACTTATAGAGGCTGGCGAAGATGAGGGGGGGGATGGTGGAGGGGGGAGAGAGGATTAAGCGAGGTGCATAATGGAGGAGGAGGAGGAGGAGGGAGAGGGGGAGGAAGAGAGGAGGGAGAGGAGGAAGGGAAGGAGGAAAAAAAGAAGGGAGGGAAAAAGGTAGGATAAATGAGAGGATAAATGACAAAGGGGTGCAGAGGAGGAAGAGAAAGAGGAGGAGGAGGAGAAGAGGAGGAGGAAAAGAAGAAAGAAGAGAGGAGGAGAAGGGAGAGAAAGAGGAGGAAGAGAAAAAGTGAATTGACGGATGATTGGAAAGGAGAGAGAGAGAGAGAGAGAGAGAGAGAGAGAGAGAGAGAGAGAGAGAGAGAGAGAGAGAGAGAGTACAAATTAGCTAATCTCAAACTTTCTCTCTCACAACTTTCACGTAAAAGGAAAGTTTCAGCGATAATAACTCTTCACCTGAGGTCGATTAATTCACTCAGGTATACGGAAATTCTTGCCTTAGGTAGACACTTATCAAGGAAGGATTTTGGGGGTGATGACCTGGTGGGTGAGGGAGAGGTGGTGGTGATAGTGGTAGTGGTGGTGATAGTGGTAGTGGTGGTGATAGTGGTGGTGGTGGTGATAGTGGTAGTGTTGGTGGTAGTGGTGGTGGTGGTGATAGTGGTTGTAGTGGTGATAGTGGTAGTGTTGGTGGTAGTGGTGGTGATAGAGGTAGTGGTGGTGATAGTGGTAGTGTTGGTGGTAGTGGTGGTGGTGGTGATAGTGGTGGTAGTGGTACTAATTAAGGCAGGTGGGTCAAGGACTTACCTGAGAGCCTTAACATGGAAGAATTTACAGAATATTAGCGAGCGAGAGAGAGAGAGAGAGAGAGAGAGAGAGAGAGAGAGAGAGAGAGAGAGAGAAGAGAAATAGAAAGAAAGAAAGAAAGAAGAGAGAGAGAGAGAGAGAGAGAGAGAGAGAGAGAGAGAGAGAGAGAGAAAGCCTCTCTCTCTCTTAAGGCCCACACGCACACTGTAAAAATAACGCCAGCACGAGCAATCAGCTGCGCCTGGTCTCACCCTCCCCTGGTTATTACACGTTTATGAGAGCTGCGCCAGGCGAAGGTTCGTCTTCCTCCTACTGCCTGTAGTGGCGATGGTTAATATTGCGACCTTCAGCATTATGGGAACTACTCCAAAAGGACGTACGCCAGGCGATAGCGTTCGTAACAGAGGGCGTAGTAGGGTGATAATGGGGCTGATAATGACCTACTACGCCAGACAGACGTTCGCCAGTTTATTGCCTATGGTGGCTTTACTTGAAAAGTCGTCGTAGTAAGAATCGGGTCGTAAGTCGGTGGGCTGCGTGACGTATAAGATGGTGTGGTCGTACAAGGGTGGGCTGCATGACGTATAAGATGGTGTGGTCATACATGGGTGGGCTACATGACATATGAGATGGTGTGGTCATACATGGGTGGGTTACATGACATATGAGATGGTGTGGTCGTACATGGGTGGGCTACATGACATATGAGACGGTGTGGTCGTACGTCAGGGGCTGCATGACGCATGAGGTTGGAGAGACGGAGATGGAGAAGAGCCATAAGTCATGCACGGTGACTGCCTGGCCGTCAGTCCTCTATATATCACCTGTGGTACTAACCCGGGGGGAGAGAGAGAGAGAGAGAGAGAGAGAGAGAGAGAGAGAGAGAGAGAGAGAGAGAGAGAGAGAGAGAGAGAGAATTATGGGTACAAGAAAGTAAGAGATGAGCTTAGGTGATTATAAATGGTTCTATTTCATGCGCGCTCTCTCTCTCTCTCTCTCTCTCTCTCTCTCTCTCTCTCTCTCTCTCTCTGTGTGTACAAGAGATGTTAAAGAATGAATTCCTACACAAGCTTGACAATAAAAATCTCATTAGGAAATTGATGTCTACCTGAACACTTGTGATTACCTGGATTGTAGTGATAGTGGTGGTAGTTGTGGTAGTGGTGGTAGTTGTGGTAGTGGTGGTAGTGGTGGTAGTGGTGGTAGTTGTGGTGGTAGTGGTGGTAGTGGTAGTCGTGGTGGTAGTTGTGGTGGTAGTGGTGTGGTAGTTGTGGTGGTAGTGGTGGTGGTAGTGGTAGTCGTGGTGGTAGTTGTGGTGGTAGTTGTGGTGGTAGTGGTGGTAGTGGTGGTAGTTGTGGTAGTGGTAGTCGTGGTGGTAGTTGTGGTGGTAGTGGTGGTGGTAGTGGTGGTGGTGGTAGTGGTGTGGTGGTAGTTGTGGTGGTAGTTGTGGTGGTAGTGGTGGTAATGGTAGTCGTGGTGGTAACAACTTGACTGTAACCTAACCACTTACCTGTACAGTTAATTAGACTGTTTTGTCCCAGGTAGACTGTGATGAACTGGTTCTGGTTGAGTGACGTATGTACTCATCTCACCAAGAAATACTCAACCTGTACTCACGTCGTCTCTATAGTACTACCAATACTATTCTTGTACTCATTTACCTTACAAAGTACCACTATTACTTGTACTCAACCATCCTTCCAAAGTACTCCCGAGACTCGTCATGTACTCAACACCCTCCAACGTACTACCAATACTTATTATGTACAGTACTCACCACCACCTCTCCTGTAAATATTGAGTCCATGAGAGAGAGAGAGAGAGAGAGAGAGAGAGAGAGAGAGAGAGAGAGAGAGAGAGAGAGAAAATGACTCATAACTCACCCTGACTCACCGTGACTCACCATTGTAAATCCTGAATACAACAGCGAAATAAATAACTCATGATTCACCGTAACTCACAAATCCTGAGTACAAGAGAGAGAATAATAACTCATGACTCACCGTAACTCACAAATCCTGAGTACAAGAGAGAGAATAATGACTCATGACTCACTTGTTCACCCCATCAAAGTCAGCACCAATACCAACGTGTTGTATCCCAGCTATTTCCCTCACGTGGTTGATGTGAGCTGTGAGGAAGAGAGAGGGAAAAGGTGGTTAAATAAGTGTGTGGTTAAATATGGGTTGTGTTGTGTGGTGGTTGTTATTATTACCATTATTATTATTATTATAAATACAACTACCACTATCACCACAACTACCACTATCACCACAACCACTACTACAGCTACAACCACCACCACCACCACCACTACTACTACTACCACTATCACCACTACCACCATCACCACCACCACTACTACAGCTACAACCACCACCACCACCACCACTACTACCACTACCACTATCACCACTACCACCACCACTACCACTATCACCACAACCACTACTACAACCACCACCACCACCACCACTACTACCACTACCACTATCACCACTACCACTACCACTACCACCACCACTGCCACTACCACTGCCACTACCACCACTACCACTATCACCACCACCACTACTACAGCTACAACCACCACCACCACCACCACTACTACCACTACCACTACCACTATCACCACTACCACTATCACCACCACCACTACTACAGCTACAACCACCACCACCACCACCACTACTACCACTACCACTATCACCACTACCACCACCACTATCACCACAACCACTACTACAGCTACAACCACCACCACCACCACCACTACTACCACTACCACTATCACCACTACCACTACCACCACCACTGCCACTACCACCACTACCACTATCACCACCACCACTACTACAGACTGGATCCAATTCCAACTTAAGAATTGATGACAGTTTTAAATGTAATTAAATCGTGTTCCAAGTGCATGAATAAAAGAACTTCATCAATATTGAGGTCTTTATCAGCGTCACTCACTCACTCAGGATTTAACTCACTTATTCACTAACTCACAATTTAATTCACGCATTCACTCACTCAGGATTTAACTCACTTATTCACTAACTCACAATTTAATTCACGCATTCACTCACTCAGGATTTAACTCACTTATTCACTAACTCACAATTTAACTCACGCATTCACTCACTCAGGATTTTACTCACTCACTCACTCACGCACCCACTCATTAACTCAGAATTTAACTCACTCACTCACTCACTCACTCTTTTGATGCGTCTGGTAAATGATATTCCGTGAAGCAATCTGGAGAGAGAGAGAGAGAGAGAGAGAGAGAGAGAGAGAGAGAGAGAGAGAGAGAGAGAGAGAGAGAGAGAGAGAGAGAAACTCAACCTATATTTGTTTCAAGTTGGTATACACAAATCAGGACCTGTAAGAGTCACTACCTAAGTACTTCAAGATCCATGTTTACAGTATGTGTTTGAAGGGGCCTTACAGCTCACCAATGTAAGCATTCAGAGAGATGTGAAGGCAATGGTAGGATATGAAGGATTCCTATTGAAAGTTACATAAGGATCTCTGGAGTGTTTGAGGATATAGTCCTTCTAGGTTGGTGAGTGTGTATTTTCCATCTCATTCTTCTTCTTCTCTCCGTCCGCTTTCTTTCCCTTCTTCTTTTTCTTCTTCTCCTCTTCCTCCTTATCCTTCTCCTCCCGATCAAACTTTTTTCTGAATTATGTGAGTGAATAAGTCCTTTTTACTCCCTTTGTGATGTAGGATACGGGGATTCGTTAGTAAGGACTCCTCGATCTTCAGTAAGGCAAGGAGGGAAGCCCTTCTGAGTCCTTAAACATATAGGACAAAAGGATAATAATCAAAGACATCACTCTCTTCACCGTCAGTAAGTTCTTGTGAAATCCTACGAAGGACTCTGAAATTATGTGATAGTTGAGATTCCTCCCTCCTCCAGTATCAGGAGAGTGAAACGAGTCATTGAAGGACTCATCAATACTCCTGGACTTCAGCTAAGGATTCTCCTCCCTCCTACAATATCGGGAAAGTGAGGAGATTACTTGAAGTCCTCAGAAATACTCCAGGACTCAAGGATCTAAGGCTAAGGACTCCCCTCCCTCCCACAGGACATCAGAAATACAACTACCCTGCAGGAGGCGTGTGAGGAGGTGTTCCCTGGAGTCCTCAACAATCCAGGATCCCATAACACTTAAAATATGGACTTGAGAGAAGGTGCATTATCCTCATTGATATATTAAGACGCCTTCGGGATACTTTTCCACCACTCCTCATTGACTGAAGGACTCCCTAACAGCAACAGGGAAGGATACATCCATCATAACTCGGGCAGGACAGCAGACTCATCAAATGTGTTTATCAAGCGAGAAGTCACAGAAACTTCTCATACGAAGCATCAAGGCAGCACCGCCCCTTGTTGTCCATCTTGGTATCGTAATGAGGGTCTATAGTTTCCCAAAGTTTCCCAAAGTTTCCTGTAGTTTCATGTAGTTTCCTGTGGCGTATTTAACTCCCTGTAAAAAGTTCTTGTTACAATATTTTCCCCAACACCCTCATCTTCCTCCCCAGGTGAAACATTGTAATACCACCAACTATTTCCATTTCTATTCACTAATGTTTACTATTGTTTCTACCGAGTGACGTCATTCGAAATAGGAGCCACGAGAGGTTTACTGTCATGAGGAGCATTAATAGAGGAGCCACGAGAGTTAATAGAGGAGCCACGAGAGTTAATAGAGGAGCCACGAGAGTTAATAGAGGAGCCACGAGAGTTAATAGAGGAGCCACGAGAGTTATTCCTATTAATTCTATTCCAGATTTAGTGTTCGGTATAAATATTTTACCCCGGTGGACAAGACTGGCGAGGAGTGTTAACAAGGTCATGGAGACGTTAAACAAGGTCACTGAGACGTTAAACGAGGTCATGGAGACGTTAAACGAGGTCATGGAGACGTTAAACGAGGTCATGGAGACGTTAAGCCAGGTCGTTGGACAAAAAGGTTAAACGAGAACACTTCACTAATACCTTAAACGAAGACACACAAAGCACTAATTAGCCGTCTACACCTGCGTTTACCTGGTCCAGTTTTTACCTCACTGACCTGACTGATAGTGTTATGTTGTCTCTGTGTGAGGGATAGTTTCTTTTTTTTTTCCCCAGTACAGTTGTAATGCATTAGTTAATATTTAATGGCTCTGGTTGTTCTTTTCCCAGGAGAGGAGAAGAATGTTGTACACTCTCTCTCTCTCTCTCTCTCTCTCTCTCTCTCTCTCTCTCTCTCTCTCACACAGGCATAAATAAATCGACAATACAGATTCATGAAAAAATACATGATTAATTAAACCCAGCTGACACTTGAGAAAAATACAGAAACAGAGAGAGAGAGAGAGAGAGAGAGAGAGAGAGAGAGAGAGAGAGAGAGAGAGAGAGAGAGAGATACTCACCCACAACATCCTTCACAGATGCATGTTCACTACAGGTCAGGAAATGGTTGTAGAAACTGACCATAACAAGACCTCCGTTCACAGCCTGAGAGAGAGAGAGAGAGAGAGGGAGGGAGGTATACCAATTAGCATATGAGTATAATAACGTTATATCTAGGAGGTTATATGCACTAGTATATCAATCATGGTTATAGGTAAAGGGTACAAAATAGGTTATATCACTTAGTATATTATCGTTATATCATGTCAACTAAGGAAGGTATGTTAATTAGCATGTTAGTATGGTTATATTTCGATATATCTACTGGTGGGGAAAGGTATAAGAGGAAGGTATATCTCTGATCAGCGTTATATCTACTGGTAGAATGAGGGGATATACTTATTGGTATATCAGTATAATGTGTGGATATGAGTTATACTGTTGATGGAATTAGAGTCTTATTTCCTTGATGTCTTATCTCTCTCTCTCTCTCTCTCTCTCTCTCTCTCTCTACTCACCACCTTCTTCAGGATGTGGTCGGGGACGTTCCTCTCTCTCTCTCTCTCTCTCTCTCTCTCTCTCTCTCTCTCTCTCTCTCTCTCTCTCTTTACTCACCACCTTCTTCAGGATGTGGTCGGGGATGTTCCTCTCTCTCTCTCTCTCTCTCTCTCTCTCTCTCTCTCTCTCTCTCTCTTACTCACCACCTTCTTCAGGATGTGGTCGGGGACGTTCCTCGGGTTCTTACAGATGGAGTACACGGAGGAGTGGCTGAAGATGACCGGCGCTCTCGACACCTCCAGCGCCGCCTTCATGGTCGCCTGAGACACATGTGAGAGATCTACCATGAGCCCCAGACGGTTCATCTCTCTCACTACCGTCTGTGGGAGAGAAGTGAGGGGTGAGAGACACATGTGAGAGATCTACCATGAGCCCCAGACGGTTCATCTCTCTCACTACCGTCTGTGGGAGAGAAGTGAGGGGTGAGAGACACGTGTGAGAGATCTACCATCAGCCCCAGACGGTTCATCTCTCTCACTACCGTCTGTGGGAGAGAAGTGAGGGGTGAGAGACACGTGTGAGAGATCTACCATCAGCCCCAGACGGTTCATCTCTCTCACTACCGTCTGTGGGAGAGAAGTGAGAGGTGAGAGACATGTGTGAGAGATCTACCATCAGCCCCAGACGGTTCATCTCTCTCACTACCGTCTGTGGGAGAGAAGTGAGGGGTGAGAGACACATGTGAGAGATCTACCATCAGCCCCAGGACAGACAGAGAGACAGAGAGACAGACAGACAGACAGACAGACAGACAGACAGACAGGCAGACAGAGAGACAGACAGACATCTCTCCATCTCTGGGAAGCTTCACGAGACCCCGGCATGAAAATTACGCCACTACGTTACCATGACAACCTCTGACAACATCAGTTGATCGATGTCAACAAAACCAGCTGTGTGTGTCGTGACGCGTTGTATTTTTTGAGGGATACTTGTCATCACGTTTACTGGGATAAGACTGGCCTGTTTATTCTGGCGACAACAACAACAACAACAACAACAACAACAACAATAATAACAACAACAATAATAATAACAACAACAACAACAACAACAACAACAACAATAATAATAACTACCATTACTACTACTACTAATAATAAAAATACCTCCAAGAATTCGAACAATAAGAGCAATGAATTAAATAAAAAAAAAATATTAATAATTACAAACCATTACAGTAATAACAAAAACCCACGGAAAAAAAAAATTTAAAATATTAAATAATATCAACAATAACTTTCATTACGGATATAAATTTAATATATCTCCCAGTCGTCTCTGCACTTACGGCAATTGCGAATTTCGTTTTGTTTACATTTTCAACGCACGAAAAAAACAAATGCGACGCGACAAGCGCATGGGGGGGGGAGGGGGGAGGGGGAGGGGGGAGGGGGGGACGTGTTTATCAAGATTATTCGCTGTTTTTTGGCGGGAAAATGTCAGCTACAAATTATTGCCTCGAAGAATTTATTTTTTAATATTTTTTTTTTTTTCTGAGGATAGAGAAGATGAACGAGAGGAGGGAGAAGATAAAAGAGAGGAAGAGAAGATAAAAGAGAGGAAGAGAAGATAAAAGAGAGGAAGAGAAGATAAAAGAGAGGAAGAGAAGGTACAGAAAGGTAGTGACGAATGGGGAGATAGAGGAGAAGGAAGGGAAGGGGTGAAAGAGTGGTAGATGGAAGGATGCCAGTGAAGAAGTGAACACACGCACACACGCACCCCACCCCCCCATACATACATACATACATACATACATACATAGTGATGAACAATGTTTAAGCCAGTGAATTCAGTATTAGGCTATGTTCCATGTGTGAGCGGCTTGAGGCACCGAGTGACCCCGTGAGTAAACACGCTACCTCGGTGTAGCGAACAAACGTGTGTTTTCTTTGATGTGTCCCACGTAGACGAGTGAAGCTGAGTGACCAGGAAGAAGAGTTGATGGCTGCTTCCTCAGTCTCACAAGTCCTCTCATTCTACACCAAAACTAAACAAGGCTTTCCATTCATTTCCCATTGTTAACAGCTTCATCTGGCCAAGAAATAGATCCTTGTGGACTATTAAAGCAGCTGTTTCTCTGAGCAGAAGAATGTGAGGCATTGTTTATTCTAGAAGGTTCTGTGTTGTTCTCAACTGTAGTTGTATATGTCTCCAGACCCTGTGTGGCAGTGATGGTAAAGTGTAGCGCCGCACTGTATAGCAGTAACTGTTTATTTCAATAACTTTATTTAAAATTCTCCATTTATTTGTACAAATTCCAAATGTACACTGTACACCACACCTGGCATGTGACAATCTGTAATTAAATAATATGTTCTTTGTAGGATAGAGTTCCAACAAATATACACAGAGTGGTGTAGGTCCTGTCCCCAATCACAACACATTCTGGTGTACTCGTGAAACATCTTTGGATCTTGGCGAGGTTCCTTGTACAGATGGAAAATTCACCTGTCTCTATCTTCCTCTGATATATGGGATGTAGGAACCACACATTGAAAGGCAATATTTTCTAAGAGTACCAACAAACGTCTGCGCTGCGTAGAAGACATGTTAACACCCGCAAGACGCTGGCAGGTAGGACAAAGTAGGTCGTGCTTCTACACCCTGGTCGCTCGATGCTGCAGGACGCTCGCAGATGGGACATAGCCTTAGACAGTACCACCGAGAGCCATGACCCACCAGTGGGGTCCACACCCAGAGATAAGCATCCCTGAGAACTGACCGCCATCTTCTGACCAGGCGGTGCTAATCAGTCCACACAGGGAACAACAGAGGGTTGGCTTTACACCTGACTACAAGCTAACACAACACCACCCAGCAGAGAGTGAGGTACTGTGACACCTCCCCACACCACCCGGCCCCATGACCATGTGAGGTCCTTCATATCAACACCTACGGACGAGTTACTGAACCACATGGCCTACTTAACCTCACACAGTATGGCAAGAGACCAGGCTCCGGCCATCAACTGTAAACTATAATAATTTGTATGTTCAATCATTGTTCCTTCTTCTTTCAGTAATGAAAGCTTTTGTTAACGACCCACCCACCCCATGTCTTAGTGTGCAATAAGTCATTTATGTCTCAATGTATATTTTCAACCATTAATCATTATTATTATTACATACATGCATACATACATACATACATACATACATACATACATACACCAAACTCCAAAACTACACCAGGGAACACACACAGTATTAACAAGGAACTCCTGTGGCTGCAAGACACGGGTCGGGGGATGTAGTCACGTTACCTCTCTCATCAGCACAAAAATTAGGAGTTGCCGAGTTAATAACACAATCAGTTAGTGGATTAAGTTAGTAGACTGAGTTAAAGTTGATGGTGGTCTGTATTTTAACTGTATTTTGACTGTATCTGTGTTTAGTGGCTTTGAAAATAGAGTTAAGGGAGAGATTAACTGTTATTTCACTTCCTGTTTCTCTGTTTATTTCTCTATGTGTTTTTCTTCCTCTCTCTCTCTCTCTCTCTCTCTCTCTCTCTCTCTCTCTCTCTCTCTCACGCTGAGGGCCATATTAAGGGCCTCATCGTGGGAGTCTGGGACCACCACAAGACCCTGGGCCCTAGAGGTCCTTATCTGCACCCTGAATCAGCTTGTTAATCAATATTCAAGCTTAATCGAATTACTGGATTTAGCGTCGAGCCTCTCTCTCTCTCTCTCTCTCTCTCTCTCTCTCTCTCTCTCTCTCTCTCTCTCTCTCTCTCTTTCTCTTTCACATTACTGCTGTCGTAGTCTTTCCAGGCCCCTTGATACGGAGTCTTTTAGCGAGATTCACTGAGTCTTTAATCACCATTCACTGAGTCTTTAAATCACCATTCACTTAAGTCTCCACCACAGCTTCTTTTAAAAACACCAAAACATGAGAAAAAAACTTAAACAATTTCCTTTGTGTCTGAAGGAGCCCACGGGTCGTCTCAACTTACTGAACTCACCATAAATATCCAGCACCAAGAGGGATTATGTAAATTAGTGAGTTCTTTATATACCTCTGCAGCTTAGAATTCTTCCTTAATAAACATGTACTCCGAGTGTGTGATTATACAGGGAAAGGAAAAGTATATATATCTATTTTAATTAAGGAAGGAATAGCTATCCTCCCTTGGGGTGTAAAGAGGTAGGATTTTTATCAGGGGAGGGAGAGGAAGTATCAACAGAAAACGGAATTTCAGGATAAACTACATTCAGGAGAGAAGGGTTAAATTTATACAGTATATAGTGTATATATATTAATATTAATGGAGGAAGGAATAGATATAGTCTCTCTAGTGGGGTATGTTGATAAAAAACGGGAGAAACTTCAACAGAAAACGGATTCTCATCTTACAGAGAAGTGGTGAGGTTAGGAAGTGGAGGGGGGGACTATATCTTTATTTTAATAGAGGAAAGAATAGGCACTCTCTCTTGGCTGTAAAGTGGAAGGTATTTACATTGAGAGAAGAGGGAAGCATCAACAGTAAACGGATCATCAGGGTAAACTGTTTCATCCATCTGGTGGAAGGTACAGAAGGGGATGATTTTACGCTGTGTTTCGTAAGTAAATTGGCTCAGTTTTGGGGTCATTTTTTAGCTCTTATGGTTCTTGTTAAAGGAATTTGCATATTGTTACATGTTAGGGACGTCTCTCTCTCTCTCTCTCTCTCTCTCTCTCTCTCTCTCTCTCCACGTCTCAATTATGCATGGATATATATACAATACAGTACACACACACACACACACACACACACACACACACACACAATCTGTATCTATAGGTAGTAAAACATTAATACTCCGGCAGTCATAACAGTAAACCAGATATTCGCTTTACTCTTCATGTCGGATTTTCTTTCCAATTTCACTCTTATATGTCGACAAAATATATGTAACTAAAACGGGTATATTCCTCTTCCCTCCCTGACCTGCGGCCTGAGTTACTTTCATTCCTACGAGGATTTTTTTTACATTAAGACGTCTAGCTGATTCACTTAAGACATAAGTTTGGATTCTGAAAGGTTCTGAAGTTAAATTTTGACCCTTAATTGTAGATATAACAACGTATCTAACTGACTCACTTAAACTATGCCACAGGTGGATTCTCAAAGGCTCTTAAGTTAATAACCACCAGTAATTGTATCTCTAAGAACGTATATAACGAACAAACTCCAACAAAGACTTCCAATATCTATACTCAAAACATCGTAAATTAAATTGTCCCCAAACTCAAGATGGGAAAACATACCTAACGCATTTTAAAGCTATGACGCAAAAAAAACCAATTAAGAGGTGAAATGGGATAGAAATCTACACTATTACTGTACCATAATGAGATGTGATTCCTGGTTCACTAGTTAGGAAGAAAAAACTATAAATAACTCAACATCCTTCGAGTATTAAGAGGAGGATGAGACAAGCGTGGTGGAAAATGTCAACTAACAAATTTAATCTGAAACTTATGGCAAAAATAACTTGGTTAGAAGAGCAAGAGTTAACCTATTACTTCCTTCCTCCCTTTCACTCTTTCTTCCTCCTCCTCCTCCCCCTCCCCCCCTTCCCCCTTCCCGTTCCCCTTCCCTTCGCCCCCTCCCTCACATCGTCACTGCATCAACTTTCCCAATTGGGCCTCTCTCTCTCTCTCTCTCTCTCTCTCTCTCTCTCTCTCTCTCTCTCTCTCTCTCTAGACCTCTAACGAACTCCTTCAGCTAAAGAATTAACTTACATACAGACAGACAGAGAAGACAGACAGACAGACAGACAGACAGTACAGTACAGAGGGCCAAGTGACTTACCTTACCAAACTGAGTCAGGCCCCGAGGTGACTTAGGGTCTTCCAAGTCAGACTCCCTCGCTCTGGCACACTCAGCCCTTAAGGGAGACAGATCAGGGAGAATAAGTAGTAGAAGTAGTATTTGTAGTAGTAGTAGTAGTAGTAGTAGTAGTAGTAGTAGTAGTAGTAGTAGCATTATTATTATCAATTTATTATTATTATTATTATTATTATTATTATTTAATTTAATTATTTTCATTAACAATAACATATACTTCATGAGTGAGATAACAACAGGTGTGGGGAAGACTCACCAGGGTGTGCTGCAGGTGTGTAACAACAGGTGTGGGGGAGACTCACCAGGGTGTGCTGCAGGTGTGTAACAACAGGTGTGGGGGAGACTCACCAGGGTGTGCTGCAGGTGTGTAACAACAGGTGTGGGGGAGACTCATCAGGGTGTGCTGCAGGTGTGTAACAACAGGTGTGGGGGAGACTCACCAGGGTGTGCTGCAGGGGTGTAACAACAGGTGTGGGGAAGACTCACCAGGGTGTGCTGCAGGTGTGTAACAACAGGTGTGGGGGAGACTCACCAGGGCGTGCTACAGGTGTGGGGGAGACTCACCAGGGCGTGCTACAGGTGTGGGGGAGACTCACCAGGGCGTGCTGCAGGTGTGGGGGGAGACTCACCAGGGCGTGCTGCAGGTGTGGGGGAGACTCACCAGGGCGTGCTGCAGGTGTGGGGGAGACTCACCAGGGCGTGCTGCAGGTGTGGGGGAGACTCACCAGGGCGTGCTACAGGTGTGGGGGAGACTCACCAGGGCGTGCTGCAGGTGTGGGGGGAGACTCACCAGGGCGTGCTACAGGTGTGGGGAGACTCACCAGGGCGTGCTGCAGGTGTGGGGGAGACTCACCAGGGCGTGCTACAGGTGTGGGGGAGACTCACCAGGGCGTGCTGCAGGTGTGGGGGAGACTCACCAGGGCGTGCTACAGGTGTGGGGGAGACTCACCAGGGCGTGCTGCAGGTGTGGGGGAGACTCACCAGGGCGTGCTACAGGTGTGGGAGACTCACCAGGGCGTGCTGCAGGTGTGGGGGAGACTCACCAGGGCGTGCTACAGGTGTGGGGGAGACTCACCAGGGCGTGCTACAGGTGTGGGGGAGACTCACCAGGGCGTGCTACAGGTGTGGGGGAGACTCACCAGGGCGTGCTACAGGTGTGGGGGAGACTCACCAGGGCGTGCTGCAGGTGTGGGTGAGGGTCAGGTACCGTACACCCAGGTCTCTCAACGCCCGCAGTACCCCGAGGGAGTTCTGTATGGCGTGGCCTCCCTCAACACCGATCAGGCTGGCGATGCGGCCGTTCTTGAAGGCTTCCTCCACCTCTGACACAAACACCACAAACACCTCCCTTAGTCTCTCTCACAAACACCACAAACACCTCCCTTAGTCTCTCTCACCAACACCACAAACACCTCCCTTAGTCTCTCTCACCAACACCACAAACACCTCCCTTAGTCTCTCTCACAAACACCACAAACACCTCCCTTAGTCTCTCTCACAAACACCACAAACACCTCCCTTAGTCTCTCTCACAAACACCACAAACACCTCCCTTAGTCTCTCTCACAAACACCTCAAACACCTCCCTTAGTCTCTCACACAAACACCACAAACACCTCCCTTAGTCTCTCACACAAACACCACAAACACCTCCCTTAGTCTCTCTCACAAACACACACACACACGCCTGTAATAAGCCTATGTACCTGAACCTGCCCAGACAGCCTTAAGTGAACACATTTTCCCGCCTGAGCTTTTAGCGCCAGGCGAAAGAGCGACGAGGGAGGCGAAGGTATAATCGCACACTGATGGCGGCCAGGAATTAAAAAAAAAAAAAAAAAAATAAAATTCACATAAAGTGCGTTCATTGGTCGTTGTCTACCATGAGTGTGATCTCTGATTGGTCCTTGTAAGCTGTAACGTTTGCTGATTGGTCTTTAGCTATAGTGACCTACTCTGATTGGTCCAAATATGTTATGGAATAAAATGCTCTTATATTCTAATTGGCAACGCAAAACCACGTGACTTATGTAAACAAAACCACGTGACGTATGTAAACAAAACCACGTGAATTATGTAAACAAAACCACGTGACTTATGTAAACAAAACCACGTGACTTATGTAAACAAAACCACGTGACTTATGTAAACAAAACCACGTGACTTATGTAAACAAAACCACGTGACTTATGTAAACAAAACCACGTGATTCATGTAAACAAAACCACGTGACTTATGTAGACAAAACCACGTGAATCATACGTAAACAGAGTAGAATGAATATGAAAAAAAACAAGAGAGAGAGAGAGAGAGAGAGAGAGAGAGAGAGAGAGAGAGAGAGAGAGAGAGAGAGAGAGAGAGAGAGAGATCTAACAACCACAACAATAACCTGTAGCTCACAATATCATAACAAGACACATAAACCACTATTACCCTGGCAGGTAATTAAGTTAATATTTAAATGAAACACTAATTACACCTTTAACTAATTTCTACTCGCTAAATACCTGTCGAGCTGAAAATTAGAATTCTGGCCATAAAGTTCAATTATCCGTCGTTCTGAAAAATGCTGAACCCGAAATCGAAAAAAAAATGGCAGAGTTTTAAGAATTTACATGACTAATAAAAGTCTCCCTCGAGGCTCTGGAAAAATGTTCCATCAGATAGGTTAGTGAAGGTGGGTAACTAAATAGCCTAAACCTACCTGGGAAAATATAAGATGAAATTAAATATATTTTTTTTAATAATACTTACTATAATTTAATATAATTTTAAAAACATTATTAATTAAAAATAACATTATCACTATACAAGCTTAAAACACTTTATATATTGTCTGTACATAACTTTTATATAATTAGAGCTGAAATGTGTTTTAAAATATGTAGTTAGTATTTTTTATTGGCATGTATAGAGAATAATTAATGTGTATGTGTTAAAAGTATAAATTGTGTAGATTATTAAATTACATGTACTAGTGGAGGGTAATGTGTGTGTGTGTGTGTGTGTGTGTGTGTGTGTGTGTGTTAGGAAGAGAGAGACAAAGAGAGAAAGTAAGGATGACTCATGACCAGGATGACCCATTGACCTATGACCCCAGATGACCGATGACCCCAGATGACCGATGACCCCAGATGACCCATGACCCCAGAGGACCAATGACCCCAGATGACCCATGACCCCAGATGACCGATGACCCCAGATGACCGATGACCCCAGATGACCCATGACCCCAAATGACCGATGACCCCAGATGACTGATGACCCCAGATGACCGATGACCCCAGATGACCCATGACCAAGATGACCCAAGATCCGGGACTCACCGTGGGCGGAGGTAGCGAGGCGAAGATCGTCTGGGTACTGGTCGATGAGTCTCTTGATGAGGTCAATCTGTTCTATGGTGAGCTGAACCGCGTTGAGCGTCTGAGACTCACAGGGCACGTAGGATACCCAGAACTGTGGGGGGAGGGTATAGTGAGTGGCACCAGGGCACGTAGGATACCCAGAACTGTGGGGGGAGGAGGGTATAGTGAGTGGCACCAGGGCACGTAGGATACCCAGAACTGTGGGGGGAGGAGGGTATAGTGAGTGGCACCAGGGCACGTAGGATACCCAGAACTGTGGGGGAGGAGGGTATAGTTAGTGGCACCAGGGCACGTAGGATACCCAGAACTGTGGGGGGAGGAGGGTATAGTGAGTGGCACCAGGGCACGTAGGATACCCAGAACTGTGGGGGGAGGAGGGTATAGTGAGTGGCACCAGGGCACGTAGGATACCCAGAACTGTGGGGGGAGGAGGGTATAGTTAGTGGCACCAGGGCACGTAGGATACCCAGAACTGTGGGGGGAGGAGGGTATAGTTAGTGGCACCAGGGCACGTAGGATACCCAGAACTGTGGGGGGAGGAGGGTATAGTTAGTGGCACCAGGGCACGTAGGATACCCAGAACTGTGGGGGGAGGAGGTATAGTTAGTGGCACCAGGGCACGTAGGATACCCAGAACTGTGGGGGAGGAGGGTATAGTTAGTGGCACCAGGGCACGTAGGATACCCAGAACTGTGGGGGAGGAGGGTATAGTTAGTGGCACCAGGGCACGTAGGATACCCAGAACTGTGGGGGGAGGAGGGTATAGTTAGTGGCACCAGGGCACGTAGGATACCCTGAACTGTGGGGGGAGGAGGGTATAGTTAGTGGCACCAGGGCACGTAGGATACCCAGAACTGTGGGGGGAGGAGGGTATAGTTAGTGGCACCAGGGCACGTAGGATACCCAGAACTGTGGGGGGAGGAGGGTATAGTTAGTGGCACCAGGGCACGTAGGATACCCTGAACTGTGGGGGGAGGAGGGTATAGTTAGTGGCACCAGGTCACGTAGGATACCCAAAACTGTGGGGGGAGGAGGGTACAGTTAGTGGCACCAGGGCACGTAGGATACCCAGAACTGTGGGGGGAGGAGGGTACAGTTAGTGGCACCAGGGCACGTAGGATACCCAGAACTGTGGGGGGAGGAGGGTATAGTTAGTGGCACCAGGGCACGTAGGATACCCAGAACTGTGGGGGAGGAGGGTATAGTTAGTGGCACCAGGGCACGTAGGATACCCTGAACTGTGGGGGGAGGAGGGTATAGTTAGTGGCACCAGGGCACGTAGGATACCCTGAACTGTGGGGGGAGGAGGGTACAGTTAGTGGCACCAGGGCACGTAGGATACCCTGAACTGTGGGGGGAGGAGGGTATAGTTAGTGGCACCAGGGCACGTAGGATACCCAGAACTGTGGGGGAGGAGGGTATAGTTAGTGGCACCAGGGCACGTAGGATACCCTGAACTGTGGGGGAGGAGGGTATAGTTAGTGGCACCAGGGCACGTAGGATACCCTGAACTGTGGGGGGAGGAGGGTATAGTGAGTGGCACCAGGGCACGTAGGATACCCTGAACTGTGGGGGGAGGAGGGTATAGTGAGTGGCACCAGGGCACGTAGGATACCCTGAACTGTGGGGGGAGGAGGGTATAGTTAGTGGCACCAGGGCACGTAGGATACCCAGAACTGTGGGGGGGGGGGGGAGGAGGGTATAGGTAGTGGCACCAGGGCACGTAGGAGACCCAGAACTGTGGGGGGGGGAGGAGGGTATAGTTAGTGGCACCAGGGCACGTAGGATACCCAGAACTGTGGGGGGGGGGGGGAGGAGGGTATAGTTAGTGGCACCAGGGCACGTAGGATACCCAGAACTGTGGGGGGAGGAGGGTATAGTTAGTGGCACCAGGGCACGTAGGATACCCAGAACTGTGGGGGAGGAGGGTATAGTTAGTGGCACCAGGGCACGTAGGATACCCTGAACTGTGGGGGGAGGAGGGTATAGTTAGTGGCACCAATCTCTCCCTCGCAATCATTCACTCTGTCACACACACACTCTGAAAATTACACAACTCGTGAGAGAGAGAGAGAGAGAGAGAGAGAGAGAGAGAGAGAGAGAGAGAGAGAGAGAGAGAGAGAGAGAGTAAACTTTAAGACAATCCTCTTCAAGATGTTGCTTAATTAATCTCAGCAGGTGCATGACAAGTCTCCGTAGAATGGAACACCTGGTCGTCTCTCTCTCTCTCTCTCTCTCTCTCTCTCTCTCTCTCTCTCTCTCTTAACAAGGTAGGGACCACAGGGATAAACTTATTAAGATGGATATAAGCTGAGCCACGGGTGAAGTTCTGGGAGAGAGAGAGAGAGAGAGAGAGAGAGAGAAGCAAAATAACAACACACACACACACACACACACACACACACACACACACACACACACACACACCCAACTAAACATATGACCCCAATACACTATTTCAGGCCAGACTCATTAACCTGGCAAGAGGATAATAATGAGTCCACCTGAGGCTTTAGAGTCTCAGGTGCTTCATATAATATAGAGGAGCACTGGAGTCCGTCTTGAGGGGGTATAGGTAATTAGGTGATTAGCGTTCCAATTAACTCACCTGGTTAAGTCAAGGTAGGTGGTCAATAAGGTGATATTATGTTCTGTATTAATTTATGACCACACACTCACCTGGGCAGGACCACACACACTCACCTGGGCAGGACCACACACTCACCTGGGCAGGACCACACACACTCACCTGGGCAGGACCACACACTCACCTGGGCAGGACCACACACACTCACCTGGGCAGGACCACACACTCACCTGGGCACCCACCATGCCCTCCTTCAGTCTGGGCAGGACCACACACTCACCTGGGCAGGACCACACACTCACCTGGGCACCCACCATGCCCTCCTTCAGTCTGGGCAGGACCACACACTCACCTGGGCAGGACCACACACTCACCTGGTCAGGACCACACATTCACCTGGGCAGGACCACACACTCACCTGGTCAGGACCACACATTCACCTGGGCAGGACCACACACTCACCTGGGCAGGACCACACACACTCACCTGGGCAGGACCACACACTCACCTGGGCACCCACCATGCCCTCCTTCAGTCTGGGCAGGTCAGTATGGGACCAAGATGACCTGGACCACGGACGAAGTTTCTTCAGCTCGGCCGTGAAGTTGAAACTGTGAAGTTTATTGTGCATAAACTTCCTGATGTTCCACGGCAGGTCGTTGTGTCTGCCGGAGGAAGGTGTGTGTGTTAGTCTCTCTCTACGGCAGGTCGTTGTGTCTGCCGGAGGAAGGTGTGTGTGTTAGTCTCTCTCTCTCTCTCTCTCTCTCTCTCTCTCTCTCTCTCTCTCTCTCTCTCTCCAAGGTGTGGCAGTGTTCCTGGCGGCTGGGAAACTCTTCAGTGAATATCACCTTCCTGGTTCATGTTGCCAAAGAGAGAGAGAGAGAGAGAGAGAGAGAGAGAGAGAGAGAGAGAGAGAGAGAGAGAGAGTTTTTAAGTGAGTAAATAACCGTGTAAGTGTGTAAGTAGCCGTGTAAGTAACTGTGTAAGTGTGTAAGTTGCCGTGTAAGTGCATAAGTAAGCGTGTGTGTAAGTACCCGTGTGTGTAAGTAGCAGTGTAAGTATGTAAGTAGCCGTGTAAGTATGTAAGTAGCCGTGTAAGTATGTAAGTAGCCGTGTAAGTATGTAAGTAGCCGTGTAAGTATGTAAGTAGCCGTGTAAGTATGTAAGTAACCGTGTAAGTATGTAAGTAGCCGTGTAAGTCTGTAAGTAGCCGTGTAAGTCTGTAAGTAGCCGTGTAAGTATGTAAGTAGCCGTGTAAGTATGTAAGTAGTCGTGTAAGTAACCTCATAAGTAGAGAAGAAGGACGGCACACTCCCGCGTTGTCAAAAATGTGTTGTTCGTCACTTTGTCTGAGAGGAAAAAATAAGGAGATGAATTGACCTCATATTTTGTTGCCAGCCACCCACCCCCAGCCACCCAGCCACCCACCCAGCCAGCCACCCACCCACCCAGCCAGCCAGCCAGCCACCCACCCACCCACCCAGCCACCCACCAAGACAAACAGAAAAAGACCTGAAACAAGAGAGAGAGAGAGAGAGAGAGAGAGAGAGAGAGAGAGAGAGACCGAGAGAGAGAGGGGGGGGGGGAGACGTGGGCGTTGTAAGGCCCTGAAACAATATTTCTCTCTCTCTCTCTCTCTCTCTCTCTCTCTCTCTCTCTCTCTCTCTCTCTCTCTCCTTCCTTCCTTCTCTTTTCTCTATCCGTCTTTTTCTCCTTTTCTTTCCCCTTTTTGACTCCCTCCATTCATTCTCGCATATACAACCCCTCATCCACCACCCCTCATCCACCATCCCTCACCTGCCCCTCATCCACCACCCCTCATCCACCTTCACCCACCACACCCTCATCCACCACCCCTCACCCACCCCTCATCCACCACCCCTCATCCACCATCCCTCACCCCACCCCTCATCCACCACCCCTCACCCACCACCCCTCACCCACCACCCCTCACCCACCACACCCTCATCCACCACCCCTCACCCACCACCCATCACCCACCACGCCTCATCCACCATCACCTCATCCACCTTCACCCACTCAACCCAAATCTCAGTATTTACACCTGTGTCTTGTGTGTGTGTGTGTGTGTGTGTGTGTGTGTGTGTGAATAAAGGAAGAATTGTGAAAACTGGAAGAAATAGAGAAGAAGAGAAAGGAAGGAGGAGAATGGAAGATTAATAGTAGATAAAGAATAATGGAAAAGAAAGAAAGATTTCATTGGTCCAGCGGTCTCTTAACGACGTCACTTCCGTAAACAAAAAAATCCTCGCATCACTTATAGGGTGAAAATCAGACTTACACACACACACACTTATTAGCGTTAATATAAAAAGCTATAAAACTGTAGATAGCTCAAAGGCTCAGCTAACTTTCTCGGGCGTGAAATAATCTAATAGTTAATCTGGTAGAAAGCTTTGGGATATACTTTCACTGCATCTTTTCCAAGCCAGGGGAAAGGTGTGAGATAGGAGGCTTTTGAGTGAAAGTGTGTCCTTGAAACTTTAGTTGAAGAAAAGTTATGGGGTAAATAAACACACAAGGAGGAAGATGTGGGTGAAAGTGTCTAAACTTTCACTGGAGAAAGTATAAGGAGAGTAAATACGTGAGAAAAAGGGATACGAATAAAACTATTTAAACTTTCACTGGAAAAAGTAACAGAGGAGTGAATGAGCAGGTTAGGAAGACGCCAGAGAAAGTCTTGAAACTTTCCCTGGGAGAAAGTATGAAAGACGTAAATATGAGTTCTTGTCACACACAGAGTTTACAAGTGTAGTGAAAGTCCTACAACGTCTCTCTCTCTCTCTCTCTCGCTCGGATATATTTTCCTTCTCCCTCAATCTTTCTCCCTCAGTCTCCCCCACCACCCTCCCCCTCACTCTCCCTCACCCTTACCCCCCCTCACTCTCCCTCACCCCCCCTTCACCACCCTCACTCCCCCTTCGCCACCCTCCCCCTCACTCTCCCTCACCCCCCTGGCGGCACACTTTCTGGTGACTGGGAGTTTTCGCCTCACTTCATTCTCCTTGTTGTCGTCTTCTGCAAATTTCTTCCCTTTCGTTTCTCGTGGACTTGTTCGAGACTAACGAGGTAGTAGTCTTTGATGAAGCTGGAATTGCCCTGTGGGGTGTGTGAGGGGGGGGGGGCCCTGGAGGACGATAAGGGCCCTGGGATATGCTAGAGACCCTGGGAATGGTCCTGGGAATGTGTGTGGGGGCCCTGGAGGACGATAAGGGCCCTGGGATATGCTAGAGACCCTGGGAATGGTCCTGGGAATGGTACTGGGGATGTCTGTGGGGGCCCTGGAGGAAGGAGAGGGCCCTGGGAGAGTTTAGAGGCCCTGGGAGCCCTGGGAATGGTCCTGGGGATGTGTGGGGGGCCCTGGGAGTGGTGCTGGGAATCAATGTGTGTGTTTGGGGTCTGGAAGAACCTAACCTAAGAACTCCGAGGGAACATTAAGGCCATAGCTGTGACCATTGGAATGTGTACGTGGGACCCTGGACAGATAGGTAATATATTGTGTAACCCTTGGGGAAGCGAGATGGAAAACCCTGGAGAAGACGCATGAACACCCCCCGACCCCATGACCAAACACCACACCTGCCGACACCTGAACACACCTGTGAAACATCTGAATACACCTGACAACACCTAAACATACCTACCAACACCTGAACACACCTGCCAACACCTGCCAACAGACCTAAAGAGAACCCTGACGCTAAAAACAATAACAGAAAAGCGACGACCTACATAAAAATCCCCGAAAAATAAAATTAAAATCCCTGAAATAAATCCCCGGAAAAAATCCCTGGAATAAATAAAATCCCTGAAAAAATAAAATCCCTGAAAAAAATAAAATTCATGAAAAAAATCCCTGAAAAAAATAAAATCCCTGAAAAAAATAAAATTCATGAAAAAAATCCTTGAAAAAAATAAAATCTCAGAAAAAAAAAGTTGTAAGGGATTTAATATACTTAGACTTTCCAGTACCAATTATCGACATACTTCCTCCATCAAAGACTTTCTGGCAGGAGCTGATAACCTTTAACCTTTGACCTGTCTTGTTTTACATATTATCGAGACGAAAATTCCATCCATATTTTAATCAACTTTTGGACGAATTTTGTTGTTTTATTTCGTTTTTTCTTTTTTTTTTGTCTGAGAAAAAGAAAACGAAGGCAAATGGATAGATGTTTATTATTGAATGCTCTTACGCTCGCTTCTTCCTTCTCCCTCTCTCTCTCTTCCTTTTCACTTCCTTTCTCTCTCATTATCAGCCTCTTCTCTCCCCTTCTTCCATCACCACATCCCACCCCACGAACTCTCTCTCTCTCTCTCTCTCTCTCTCTCACCACACGTCTTCACCCCACCCCCCCCGGCACACCTGTCCTCCCGATATAATGGATTAATACCACATAATTGGATCAGGTAGAGCGGCCAGGTGTGTTGTGTCCGACTGGTGATTACATTTTCAAACGTTTACTTGAGTTTTTCCTTTAATATCCACGTTTTCTTTGGTCGAGTTATTTTTAATTTGTGATAACTTTTACTTTTTTATATCTTATTTTATATACTTTAGTTTCTTCTTCTTATTATTATTATTTGTATTATTATTACTATTATTATTGTCTATCTTCATTATTCTCTATGCTTCTTCCTCATTTATTAACCTTCATTTTTCATGTTCTTTCTTCTCTCCTCCCTCCCTCCCCATATCAAAGGCAATATTCAAATTACTTTCATTTCTCTTTTAATATTTTTCCCTAGCACTTGCGCACGTTAAACTCTCTCTCTCTCTCTCTCTCTCTCTCTCTCTCTCTCTCACCCTAGGCAACACAACAGTGAAGGAATAACCACCTCTCTAATTCTGGGTCCCGTAAACGACCTGGTCCAGCCTTCATAAAACTCAAATTTACTAAGTGTTTCAAAGCCTCACTGTTTCAAATCCATTTAAGTGTCGTCAGGGGTTCAGTGTTTCGAATCCATTTAAGTGTCAGGGGTTCAGTGTTTCGAATCCATTTACGTGGTTAAACTGGTAATTCGAAATCCTACTCTGTCCCCACTTAGCTCTTGTTAATTGACGCAGGTTCATTACAATGGCCCAATTTAATGTATTGTGCTTGTTTGAGAGAGAGAGAGAGAGAGAGAGAGAGAGAGAGAGAGAGAGAGAGAGAGAGAGAGTTAAAACTTATTCTAATATTTGAAAACATGATAAAAAATTACCCATAAGAATTTTTTTTCCTAATTTTGATCCATAATTTACATATCTTTCAATTAAGAACTAAATTTTAAAAAATCGGCATATCAACAATTTTTAAGACCTAATAGGGACCACTGGAGCCTTCCTATTACGTAAATTTAACATATTATAAATAGGGACCCCCACTGGAGCGTTCCTATTACGTAAACTTAACATATTATAATTTCTAATATTCTCTGAAGGGGGGGGGGGGTGTGGGGTGTGGGGGGGGGGATGTGGGGGGGGGGGGAATTACCTGTTTTGATAATAAGATTAACGAGGGAATTAAGATGGGAAAGACTTCATTATTAAAAGATGCGTTCACGAGCGTTAATAAGCGACCCAAAGACATCCGGATTTTCTTACACGAACGGGATCTGGATTTATATTGGTATATGGTCAAGAACGCACAGATATACAGACACACACACACACACACACACACACACACACACACACACACACACACGCACGCACGCACACACACACACACACACACACACACACACAGTACAGAACAAGGTGTGTATTTACATAGTGCCATGTTTCTCCGACAGGCAGAGAGACAGAATGAGACAGAATGAGACAGAGACAGAAAGATAGACAGAGAGAGATAGAGTGATAAACAAAGAGAGAAAGACAGACAAAAGGACAGAAAAAGAAAGACAGACATATGAAAAGAGGAAGAGACAGGTAGACAGAGATACAGAATAAGAGACAGAGGGAGAGAGATAGAGAGCTTTGTGCACCCGTCCCACACCGTCAATGTTTTTGAGATGAGAGAGAGATGAGAAGGGGAGAGAGGGTGAGAGGGAGAGAGGGTGAGAGGGAGAGAGGGAGAGTGAGAGGGTAAGAGAGTGAGAGGGAGAGAGATTTGTGTGTGTCTGGGTGGTAAGAATTTCCACTAATTTTCTGGCCCAATCCATATTCTCCCTGACAATGGTGGGGAGAGAGTCTTTATGATGAGAGAGGGGAGAGTGAGGTGAGGGGAGGAGAGGGGAGAGTGGGGTGAGGGAAGGGGAGGGGAGAGTCTACGTGTAATGACAGACATAGAAATGGATGAAAAGGGCTAATTTACCTCCCTTGCTAACAGAGGAGAAAGCTAAGTAAATAATAATAATAATAATAATAGGTAACGGGCGGAGAAAAAAAGTCTACGGACATTACCACCCACG
>CAUDMG010002011.1:327500-347500 GCA_958450375.1 Homarus gammarus
TTCCTCTATGACCCACAGGCTATATATATATACACCTGGTACGTATATTTCCCCTTGTATATTCCTGGTGTAGTGTGTGTAGGTCATCACAGGTCAGGGAAATATAAGGTGAGACAGAGAAATGAATTCGTGGGTGTTAATGCGTGTGTGGGTCGTACTTGTGGCCGTCTCTCTCTGTCTCTCTCTGTCTCTCTGTCTCTCATCCCGTGTGTGTTGGGTGTCACTGATGCATGTATACTGAAGGAGGAGGAAGAGGAGGGAGGAAGGGGCCTGGAGGGGGAAAGGTTGAGGAGGGAGAAGAGGGAAACGGGGAGAGAAAGAGAGAGGTGGAAGAGGATGAGGAGGAGGAGGAAGAGGAAGGGAGAGAAAGGGTCAGGAGGAGAAGAGGGTGAGGAGGAGGAGGAAGAAGAAAAGTAAAAACATAAAAAATAATAATAAAAAAATAAATAAATAAAAATCGACCAAAATAAATAAAAAAAAGTCAAAAAAAGGCAAAAAAAAAAGTAAATAAGAAAAAAGAACAAATTAAAAAAAAATAAAGAGAAAACGAAAAAAACATTAAACAAATAAACAGTTGTGTTTTTTTTGGGCGTGTTAGTAGCGTTAATTAATACAAGGTGAGGGTAAGATTACACCTGGTAATATAATAATCTCTTCCTTTCTTTCCCTCATATAATAATTTCTTTTATTATCTTTCTCTCTATTTCCTCTTTATTCTTTCTTCATTTCTCTCTCTCTCTCTCTCTCTCTCTCTCTCTCACAGACAGACGGACAGTGAGAGAGAGAGAGAGAGAGAGAGAGAGAGAGAAGAGCGTCCGTTGTCGGTTCAGAACACTACGTACATTCCCTAAAATCAATGGCATCATCTAAGGACAGTACTTACCCATCTACGGACAGTACTTACCCATCTACGGACAGTACTTACCCATCTACGGACAGTACTTACCCATCCACGGACAGTACTTACCCATCCACGGACAGTACTTACCCATCTACGGACAGTACTTACCCATCTACGGACAGTACTTACCCATCTACGGACAGTACTTACCCATCTACCAGGGGAGTGTCCTTGAGGAGGTGAGTAACGACATCAATTCTGTCTTGGAGGCCAGCGCTGGGATCGACTCTTAAGGCAAGGGGTACTGTCACACCCACGCCTCCCACGCCCGCCAGTACCAACACCAGACACACGCCTCCCCATACGTGTGCTGGTACCTCCACGCCTGCTGTGAGAGAAAGAGAGAGAGAGAGAGAGAATGAGAGAGAGAGAGAGAGAGAGAGAGAGAGATTCCTCAGCGCCATAGTTAACCTCTAACTCATTTACCGCCCTGGGGGATTACACGGAGATTAACGACCCTAAATCCCCATCGATCTTGTTAATAAGACCTTGAACTCTTAAGAGGGATTACAATCTAGTAATCCTAGTATAATTAATCCTAGAGGCGTATAATTAATCCTAGAGGTGTATAATTAATCCTTGAGGCGTATAATTAATCCTAGAGGTGTATAATTAATCCTAGAGGCGTATAATTAATCCTAGAGGCGTATAATTAATCCTAGAGGTGTACAATTAATCCTAGAGGCGTATAATTAATCCTAGAGGCGTATAATTAATCCTAGAAGCGTGTAATTAATCCTAGAGGCGTATAATTTATCCTGGGCACTTAATATGCTTGTAATCCTGACTTTAAATTAATTGTAATCCTAATGGCGCGATAATAATCCTACGGGTTGTTTTTGCATGAGGTGACAAGGATTAATCTGGCTATTGGTGATTAATAACGTGTGGTAGTGCATAATAATCCACCATTAATCCTGTAATCCTGCCTCAAATTTCCTATAATGTTATGGTAATCCTAAAATAAATCCTATGACAACGTTGTAATTTTTAGGCCATGTAAACAAAACACCCAACCAATCAGTATCGACAAAAACAAACAGATCGGCCAATCAGCGTCAATATAAACAATCCGACCAGCCAATCAGCGTCAATATAAACAATCCGACCAGCCAATCAGCGTCAATATAAACAATCCGACCAGCCAATCAGCGTCAATATAAACAATCCGACCAGCCAATCAGCGTCAATATAAACAATCCGACCAGCCAATCAGCCATAAGGAAAATATATCGTCTGTCCAATCAGCACACGGGGAAAAAATTAAAAATCTATCGTGGTGACATGACTCACCTGGCCCAGTGAGAGAGAGAGAGAGAGAGAGAGAGAGAGAGAGAGAGAGAGAGAGAGAGAGAGAGAGAGAGCTTCTTCACAGTACCGCATCCAAAACACTTATCTCGCGCACACACACACACACACACACACACACACACACACACACACACACACACCTGTTCAATCTCCAATTAATACAATTTCATGTAACTCATAGCGATAGTGAGTTACCTGAGTGAGTAACAACTGACGCGTTCCTTGAGTGAGTTACGAGTGACGGATTACGGAGTGAATTACGAGTGACGAGGTACTGACTGAGTTACGAGTGACGAGTTACAGACTGAGTTACTAGTGACGGTAACTAGTTGTGACGGGAGATGAGTTATATTGAGTTAAGGAAAAAAATTGGATTAATATTGAATGAAACTTGGCGACTCTCCTTCCATCTCCTTCCTCTTTTTCTCCTTCTTCCTCCTTCTCCTCCTCTTTCTCATCCTCCTCCTCCTCCATGGGGAGAAGGGAAGGGGTCGGAGGAATGGGAAAGAGAGGAGAAGAGAGAGAAAGATGGAGAAGAAAGTGGAGGCGGAGAAAAGAGGAAGAATTAAGAATGTGGGAAGAACAAGAAGAACAAGAAGGAGGAGGAAGTGAAGAAGAAGAAGAAGAAGAAGAAGGAGGAGAGGAAGGAAGCATACAAGACAGAGAGACAGAGAGAGAAAGATGGGGGGAAGGAAGAGGCGGAGGAAAACACGAGCTAGACAAATGGGAGACGTCAAGAGACCTCGATAAAACTAGGAAGAGGGAGACAGAGGGAGAATAAATGAGAACCGGCAACCACCTGTGATATTATACCTTTTATGGGAGAGAGATAGAGAGATAGAGAGAAAGAGAAAGAGAAAGATGGAGGAAGGGAGAATGGATTGATGTCAAATGTCAAGTGCCAAGTGCCAAGTATCAAGTGCCAGATTCAAGTGTCAAGTATCAAGTGCCAAGAATCAAGTGCCAGATTCAAGTGTCAAGTGCCAGGTGCCAGATTCAAGTGTCAAGTGTCAAGTGCCAGATTCAAGTGTCAAGTGCCAAGTGCCAGATTCAAGAGATCACTTGTGGAGATCTAGTTTCAAGAGACAAAGTGTTGGAGATGTGAAGTGTGTAATAATCTGCTTACTGGGGCGTCTCTCTCTCTCTCTCTCTCTCTCAAGGTACCTCAACACCACCTCAGCACCTCCTCAGCCCCACCTCAACAACCACCTCAACACCACCTAAACACCACCTCAGCACCACCTCAACCCCACCTCAGAGTCGCCCAGGAGTTAAATATCTTGTTTACATTCAAGAGCAAGATGCCTGAAGCAGTGTTGCCAACTCTGTTCTACTGCCTCCTCTTACACCACGACCCCTCCAGTGTTGTGAGGGGGAGGGAGGGAGGGAAGGAGGGAGGGAGGGAAGGAGGGAATGAGAGAGGGAGGAGAGGAGGGAAGGAGAGAGGGTTGACAAAAAAGGTGAAGAGCAGAAGAGGGGAATGAGAAGAGGGAAGGAGGCAGGGAGGGAAGAAGGGAAATCAGAGAGGTATGGAAGGAGGAAGGTCAGGGAGGTAAGGTCATCGTAATCAGTAAACGGCCTCTTTAGTCATGTTAATTGTAAACAGCGAGTCTTGCCAGTAGTTACAGTCCCCTCCCCTCCCTCCTCGCTTACTGTACCTCCTGTAACCTGAATTCTCTCTCTCTCTCTCTCTCTCTCTCTCTCTCTCTTTGAGTATATAATAACATATTTTACGAGTATATAAACATATTCTCTATACACCCGCGCGTATACCCAGTCGCGGAGAGGACCACCATAAATTTCAACACATTCTTTTAATATCCGACACTAAATTCACCATCTGGTTGACCACCGACTCAAATTAACTTCAAGTACAAGTTATAACACAACACACGTGTGCCAATATACCTAAAAATGGTAAAAAAATAATACACACACACACACGCACGCAAGCACACACACACACGCACACGCAAACACACACACACACACACACACACTATACTGTATAGCCACCCACGCCCACCAACCACCCCACCATTACACTGATATACATGATACTGGCTTCTGTGACCGGGAGGGTTTGTGTCCCTGGGTCGTGTCATCGGGGAGGGGATGGAGAGGTTAGGGGTGGGGGTGACGGGGAAGGAGGGGGTGGGTCGGGGTGGGTGGGGGTGAGTGGGGGTGGGTGGGGGTGAGTGAGGGGCGTTCAATTCATATATGAACATTTTTTTTTCACGGTTTGTCTATGTATAAGTTTGTTTATTCATTATTTATTCATTATTTATTCATTTTATTTTACGATACAACTTTTTTGTCATAATCTCTCTCTCTCTCTCTCTCTCTCTCTCTCTCTCTCTCTCTCTCTCTCTCTCTCTGTCTCTCTCTCTCTATCTATCTATCTATCTATCTATCTTGCTGGAAATCCCTACAAGGAGGTCAATCCGGTCTTGTTTAAATCAGGCTCGAGGATTTAATTTGGAAAACGTCCGGATTTTGAGACGAGAATCAGATTATGTCAGTGTTCTTGTTGACACAGATTTGAGGAGAGGAGGAGGAGGGAGAGGGAGAAGAAGAAGAGGAGGAGGAGAGGAGGGAGAGGAAGAAGAGGAGGAAGAGGAGGAAGAGGAAGAAGAAAGGGAAAAAGAGCAAGTGGACTAAGAACAACAACAACAACAACAACAACAACAACAACACTATGCATAGTAACATCCACAATACCAAAAGATAACAATCCATAAATCCACACAAGAAAATCCGATAATAAATCCACAGAAAAGGAAATAAATAATCCCACGAAGAACCAGACTCACCATTAACCTAACCTAACCTAACCTGACCTGACCTGACCTGACCTGACCTAAAACACACCCAGCAGACCGAGCCATAAAGTCACCTCTTCCCCCTCCTCCTCCTCCCTCTCCCTTCTCCCTCTCCTTTCTCCCTCTCCCCTCCTCTTCCCTCCCACTCTATCCCTCTTTTATCCTCCTCTCTCCTCCTCCCCCCCCCCTCCTTAGGTCATCCTGGTGGTAGAGGAGTTGTATTAATCCATCATCGTCAACACAGACCATTAGGAGCCATTAATATTAACCCAGGCACCACCGCCATGACTCTCTGTGAATTTGTATCATCTGGTTTCAGTAAGTCCGGGGTCAGGGTGTTATAGACGGACGGACGGACGGACGGACGGACAGATAGACGGACGGACGACGGACGGAAGGACACACACACACACACACACACACACACACACACACACATCAAAAAAGATAGATTCTCAAAAGTTCCTCAGTTAATATTTTTTTCCTTCAACTAGAGTAATTAAATTATTAGTTTATTATCAAAAATAGTATTGTCAAAGGCACTTATGTTAATTCCTGTTATTTAGAAGTTAATAATGCAATTTAACGTTCTTTTTTAGTCATATGTTTTGTGTCGTTGTATGTGTATGTGTCTGTGTTTGTGTGTGTTTGTTTGTTTCTATGTCTGTGTTTGTGTCTATGTCTGTGTTTGTGTCTATGTCTGTGTTTGTGTCTATGTCTGTGTTTGTGTCTATGTCTGTGTTTGTGTCTGTGTTTGTGTCTATGTCTGTGTTTGTGTCTATGTCTGTGTCTGTCTGTGTTTGTGTCTATGTCTGTGTTTGTGTCTATGTCTGTGTTTGTGTCTATGTCTGTGTTTGTGTCTATGTCTGTGTTTGTGTCTATGTCTGTGTTTGTGTCTATGTCTGTGTTTGTGTCTATGTCTGTGTTTGTGTCTATGTCTGTGTTTGTGTCTATGTCTGTGTTTGTGTCTATGTCTGTGTTTGTGTCTATGTCTGTGTTTGTGTCTATGTCTGTGTTTGTGTCTATGTCTGTGTTTGTGTCTCTCTCTCTCTCTCTCTCTCTCTCTCTCTCTCTCTCTCTCTCTCTCTCTCTCTCACACACACACATCACCTTATATGATAAATTAAAGAACAATTTGAACTATAAAAATGTTCAGGTGTTTTGTTCAGACTTTATCAGTACAGGTACAGTAATTTTGATATTCATGTATGTATGTAAGTAAGTATGTATGTATGAATGTATGTATGTATGTATAAAACCATCATACACACATAGAAATTAAATACGAAATATTCCACAAATACATAGGTCATTTTAAGCTCTATAAGTTGATAGGATTATATTATCTACCAATACACGAAATATATCACAGTATACACGTTATTAATACATACTATGTATATGTATATCGATGTATATGTATTCCCTGTGATACCAATGATATTACTTTCCTATATAATTCGCCATTTGTATAATTTGGATAATTTGTTTATATATATACATTGGAATTCTAGTTAAAGGTAACATATTGTTTTGGTTATTATATAAATTATGTATTTTTGTTTATTCTTGTTATTTTTGTATTCATTATTTTTTGGTTTTAATTATTTTTATTATTTTTATTTTTTTTTTTCATTATTTAATTTCTATTCATTATTTTATTATGTTTTATTCATTATTTATACAGGTTTTATTAAGTCGTATACAAGAAGGAGGAAGAAAAGAGACAGAATAATTTGATAAAGTAGGAATAAAAAGGAGAAAAGAGAACTAGAGTAATTTGATAAAGGTGGAATAACAAAAAGAACCGAATGAAAGGAAAACAAATAATAAGAACCAGACATAAAAGAATTTGATAAAGAAGGAATAAAGAAAAAAAGAGAACGGAGACATGAAAGAATGTGAATAATATAAAATTTTGATAAAGAAGGAATAAAGAAGAAAAGAAAGAAGGAACACGTAAAAAAATAGAATTAAAAAGAAAAAAGTCGAAATTTTAATCACAATAAAGTTTGGCCTCTGGCAGGTAATTAGTGGTAGTTAAGGTAAGGATCAGTAATTTAGCTTAACGATCACACCTGTACATCAAGACACCTCTCTTGAAGGCCAAAATATATACCTCTTTTACACCCTCACCCATTACCCCTCCCTTCCCCTTTCCCCTCACTTCCCTCCCTCTCACCCCCCCTCCTCCCCCCTCTCCCCTCCCCTCACTAAACCAAACATTACTGACACCTGTTCAATTCCCTTAACTGGCTGTCTACCTGACTGACAGATTGACAGATGGACAGATTGACAGGCCGAGTAGAGGACCCCCACTAATTGATGGCGTTGGCTATGAGTTGCTAAGGTCCGTATGTTGACAGACAGACAGACAGACAGACAGACAGACAGACAGACAGACACATTGTTGAGATAATATTCGACAGGTGAGGGACGGGATTAACGGAAAGAAGAATAACGAACAGAGGGATAAAGAAGAGGGAGGGAAACAACGGGGAAAATCAACAAGAGAATAACAATGGATTAGGTAGTCTCTCTCTCTCTCTCTCTCCTCTCTCTCTCTCTCTCTCTCTCTCTTTCCTTCCACTAAATTCGGGTCACACAATCTTGCAACAGTCAGAGAATTGCATGCCTCCTTGAGTCACCCTCTGCAACGTGAAGGAAATGTTGCATTGGTGACCCCGACCTGCACTTGCTCTTATACTGATGCAACGCCGATGGACACGTTTCCGAGGGTGAGGGAGGGTGAGGGAGGGAGGGAGGGTGAGGGAGGGTGAGGGGGGAGGGTGAGGGAGGGGGAGGGTGAGGGAGGGTGAGGGAGGGTGGCAGGGTGAGGGAGGGAGGGTGAGGGAGGGTGAGGGAGGGTGAGGGAGGGTGAGGGAGGGAGGGTGAGGGAGGGTGAGGGAGAATGGATGGCCCAAGGGAGAGAAAGGTGGGAGGGAGATGGAAAAGAGAAGGCGAGAAAGAGAAAAATATCGGAGGAATAGAAGGAAAGAGGGAAGAAGGGAGGAAGCAAGGGAAATGAGGTCGCAATGAGGAAGAGAGAAGGATGGAAGAAGGAATTGGGAGAGGGGAATTGAATGAGGAGGTGGGAAGGAGGGGAATGAATATCGAGGAGAAAGAGAAGGAGAAGAGGAGGGGGAGAGAATGGTAGGAAAGAGAGAGAGGAGAGAAAAGGGGGAGAAGGGCAAGGAAAGAGAGCCAGTGTATAAAGAGATAAAGAGAATGAGAAGCAAGGGAGAGAGGAAGAAAGAGATAAAGAGTAGAAGAGGAAGGATAGAAGGAAGGAAGGGGAAGAGAGAAGAGGTTGAGGAGACAGGGAGACACATAAAGAGAGAGAAGGAGAGACAGACAAAGAAAGAGAGATATATTAAGAAGAAAGAGAATATCAAAAAAGGAAAAAAAGCGAAAACAGAAGAAAGAAGAAAGAAGAAGGAAGAAGAAGAAGAAGAAGAAGAAGAAGAAGAAGAAAGAAGAAGAAGAAGAACTCCATAATAAACTTGACTCGTCGAATTCCGGTTGAGTCCGAAATGTAAACAAATCAATCCAAGCAGAACCAATCAAAAGCTTTCTAACATTTCAGTCGACCAATAACGTCAAAGAAAACAAAACACACATCCGGGTTCCTTCATTTGATTGGTGGGAAAGATTCTGCCTTAGAACCGAGTCACATAAAATATATTTCAACATTTTATAAATAACATATATAACTAAAAACCTTATTTATCTTAACGAATAAGATTAATTATGATTGTTTATTCTCAAATAGTTCATGAAATAATATGTATAAAGTTTGTATTGACGTAGAAATGTGTTATGTATAAGGTTATTCAACGTTTGTTTATATGCGTGTTGATTTTGTGAATGAGATGGCGTGAGTTTGTTTACAATGTCTTGAACAATGAAAACTATCTCTCTCTCTCTCTCTCTCTCTCTCTCTCTCTCACTCTCTCTCTCTCTCTCACTCTCTCTCTCTCTCTCTCTCTCACATGACTAATATTTCCTCGTCACTCCTTCAATTCTTCATCATTTAATAAGAAACTTGGCAACACTGTACACTCACCCACACAACCCCTCTCACCTCTGACCCTGAACCCCGAACCCAGAGATTCAGATTCTGTGAACCCGAAACGGTAAACATTGAGGTCATATTACAAACAACCCCAAAACATATATATTTATAAGGTCAAAGGTCACCAAATGAGCCAAATATGATAGTTTATGGTCACACACACACATACACACCTGGCAATTAATAAATATAAGTAATCACACTGTATATCTGCCTCGGTAAAATACAGTTTTGTGCCACCATTATAATTCTGTACCTGTGTGTGTGGAGTACCTGACCCTTGGTGATAAAGTGCATTTACCTGATAGCAGAGTCATTAATTCACCCACGATTCATTCATATCACCTGAAGATGTTGACAAAGAGAGAGAGAGAGAGAGAGAGAGAGAGAGAGAGAGAGAGAGAGAGAGAGAGAGAGAGAGAGAGAGAGAGAGAGAGGAGGGGGGAAGGAGTAAGTTAAACGTGGGTGGTAATGTCCGTAGACTTTTTTCTCCGCCCGTTACCTACTGCTGTATATTATTATTATTATTATTACCCTACCACTATCACTATTATCACCATCACCACTACCACCACTATACTCTCGCTCAAGTGGCTTCTTTATTAACGCTTGAGTATGAGAACGTTTATAACTGACTCACTTAACCTAACACACACACACACACACACAGTTGATTCCCAAAATGGCTCCTAATTTGCGCTAAGACTTTATTACGACTGGAACCTTCCCCACTATGTTCAACTAATTACCAATAATCTGAGATAATATTGATGCGTTAGGCCCTATTGTTATAATGGTGTTATAGTGGAGCCCCAGGTGTTATAGTGGAGCCCCAGGTGTTATAGTGGAGCCCCAGGTGTTATAATGGAACCCAGAATTTTATAGTAGAACCTCAGGTGTTTCAATGGAGCCCGAGGTTTCACTGCTCCATTACTGTAACCGTTCAGTTCACATTTACACTAACGAGATCAATTTAACAGCCCTGGCGACCCTGTGTCCGGCTTTACAACAACAGCTAATCTTTTGTTTACTAAATTCTATACAATAACAAGTATTGATGTATAATGTATTAATGTATTTACGTATAGAGTGGGAAGGGAAGAGGAGAGAGAGATGATGTAAGGGGAATGAAGAAGAGGAGGAGAGGGAAGATAAGGAAGACTATTATGGGAAGGGAAAATGTAAAGGAATATAAAGAAATAGAAGAAGATAAAGACCTTATATATGAAGAAAACTAAGAATAAGAAGAACAAACAACAAGAAAAAACGAAAAACAAACACTTACACGACTCATGACATCCCCACCACCATCACCATCACCTAACATACGGTATATCAATAAGACACACACACACACTGGATCAAGATAGTCTCCCCTTGAATAAGAATGAGTCTTCCGTTTTCAATAATTCAATATGATCGACGCCCCACCCACCCACCCACCCACCCACCCACCTACCATAAACTCCCTGGGTCTGTACATTATAGTGTGTGTGTGAAAAGGCGGGCTGAGTGTGCAATACTCAGGGGAGCTTACTATTCATGTTGCAGTTTGGTTCCTACCTTTATGATGTCGTCACGAGAGGGGGGTAGGAAAGGAGGGAGGGGTGGGAGAGAGGGGGAAGGAGAGACAGGCAGGAGGGGTGAGTGGGAGGATAAGGAGGGAAGAGAGACAGGGAGAAGGAGGATAGAAGGAAGGGAAGGAAGATATTTGTACCTGTATTTTATATCTTAATTAATACACCTGTACTTTATACCTTAATTAATACACCTGTACTTCTATACCTTAATTAATACACCTGTACTTCTATACCTTAATTAATACACCTGTACTTCTATACCTTAATTAATACACCTGTACTTCTATACCTTAATTAATACACCTGTACTTCTATACCTTAATTAATACACCTGTACTTCTATACCTTAATTAATACACCTGTACTTTATACCTTAATTAAAACACCTGTACTTTATACCTTAATTAATACACCTGTACTTTATACCTTAATTAATACTGTAGGTTAACTTATCTCCCTCCCACTCTCCCTCCCTTCTTTTATTCTTTTCTCCCTCCTTCCCTCCCTCCCTCCCTCCCTCCCTCCCTCCTTCCCTCCAAGAAAGTTTTAGAAAGTTAAAAAAAAATTCCTGAAATTTAAAAGTTTTTTGTGTTTACTTTTTTCCTCAATTCTTTGGAACATTTGCATCCCGCCCAGATAGTCTCAGCCACCAGAGGATAATAGCTGATGATGTCTTAGTGATAGATCCGGGGTATTATTCTGGTGTCAGTGGGTATTTTATATGCCCTGAAGAGTTCCTGGGCATTAAATAGGAAGGTTATGCTCTCTTGTCGCATCCAAGGCATAATATTGATGGCCTTTGGGGAATATAAATGCCTAATTGCCTCTCTCTCTCTCTCTCTCTCTCTCTCTCTCTCTCTCTCTCTCTCTCTCTCTCTCTCTCATCTAACTATATACTCTTCTCTCTCGTTTCTTCTGTATGACCCAACCTGACCTAACCTAACCTGACCTGACCTAACCTAACCTAACCTAACCTGACCTAACCTGACCTAACCTAACCTAACCTGACCCAACCTAACCTAACCTAACCTAACCTAACCTAACCTAACCTAACCTAACCTAACCTAACCTGACCCAACCTAACCTAACCTAACCTGACCTAACCCAACCTAACCTAACCTAACCTAACCTAACCTAACCTAACCTAACCTGACCTATTTTGTATATGAGAAAATAAGGAAAATCAGGTTTAATGGAGTTATTGTCTGGCCTATTCTCTCTTCTCTCACTCTCCTCTCCTCCTACCTCCTCCTCCTCCTCCTCCTCCTCCTCCTCCTCCTCCTCCTCCCTCCCTTAGATAACAACAATAATAATAATAATAACCATAATAATAATAACAACAACAAATAATTACAATAACAACAACAACAACAAATAACAATAATAATAACAACAACAACAATAACAAATAACAATAATAATAACAACAATAATAACAACAGAAGAACCACCATTCAATAACAGTTTCAACAGCCACGTGCCCCAGTAAAGCGAGGCTCATCGTAATTACCTCTTTCATTCACACACACTAATTGCCAATAGTTTGTTGGTGTTACTGGGAGAATCTAATTAAGCTCTCAGGTGATCTTTTAACTTAGACAATACCTGGTCTCGGGGGCGTTAATGGGTGTGGATATGGGTGTGGATATGGGTGGGTGGGTGGGTGGGTGGGTGGAAAACACACACACACACACACACACACACACATGATCCTCCAAGCTCACCTCCAATGAATAAGGAAGTCGATTCTCCACCTGAATTATGATTGGCTCAGCAGTTTCACCACAGCCAATAGAATCGAAACTTCCGGGAAAGAGAGAAGTCGACATTAGGAGAGAGAGAGAGAGAGAGAGAGAGAGAGAGAGAGAGAGAGAGAGAGAGAGAGAGAGAGAGATTGCCTTGTGTGTTAAACTTCTTACCAGTGACAAGTTCATTTGCTATCTCTCTCTCTCGCTCTCTCTCTCTCTCTCTCTCTCTCTCTAATTCGTCTTTTATCCTATCCTTGTCAATTTACTTTATTTATTCTTCTGTCTCCCTCTCTCAAAACACACACACACACACACACACACACACACACACACACACACATGTACGTCTGGAAAAAAACTCCACACCTCACGAAATTCCAAGAAATATTCAGAATTTGTGAAGTAACCCGGTGTGAATTTATGTCTGTTTGTGTGTGTATGTGTGTGTATGTATGTGTGTATGTATGTGTGTCTGTCTGTGTGTGTATGTGTGTGTGTATCGTAGGGAAAAGCCAATGATAGTCACAGCTGATTTTGCCATCCCAGACGCCTCCCAAGTTTCTAAATTATAGATCCTGGGGGGAAGAGGGGGGAGGGGGGAGTGGGGAGGGGGGAGGGGGGAGGAGGTGGGAGGTGGGGGGGCGGAAGGAGAGACGGAAGGAGGGGCGGAGATGAGAGGAGGGGAGGAAGGATGTGCTGGAATGACGAAGGGAAGGGAAATGGGTGAGGAGAGGAAAGGGAAACGAAGGAGAGAGAGAGAGAGAGAGAGAGAGAGAGAGAGAGAGAGAGAGAGAGAGAGAGAGAAGTCATCTACCTTAACTGAAAATCCTCAAGGAATTCTTAAGTCATTGCCACTAAGTTCTTTCCCCCCTCTCCCCCTCAACCCCACCTCTCTCAACCCCACCTCCCTCAACCCCACCGCCTCAACCCCACCCCCTCAACCCTACCCCCTCAACCCCACCTCCCTCAACCCCACCCCCTCAACCCCACCTCCCTCAACCCCACCTCCCTCAACCCCACCCCCTCAACCCCACCCCCTCAACCCCACCCCCTCAACCCCACCTCCCTCAACCCCACCCCCTCAACCCCATCCCCTCAACCCCACCTCCCTCAACCCTACCTCCCTCAACCCTACCCCCTCAACCCCACCCCCCTCAACCCCACCTCCTCAACCCCATCCCCTCAACCCCACCTCCCTCAACCCTACCTCCCTCAACCCTACCCCCTCAACCCCACCCCCCTCAACCCCACCCCCTCAACCCCCTAACCTAACTCAGATGACACCTTCAGTTTACATCTCTCACCACCAACTGAGACACATTTTTTCCTCCCAGTTCTCCAATGAATCTCAGTCGACCTAGATTACCTGAGGGCCCCCATAAAGCTCTCCGAGTGCCTTTGATGACGAAGAGCCTCTAATGACAGTCAAGAACAAATGAAAATGACAGATTGGAAAACTTTTCTTTTTTTAATACCACCAATCACAAGGCAGATAAGAACGAGACCTCGCTAGTTTTGGGGGGTTGGTGGAATGATGGTTTTAGGTCGTTCAGGTGTTTAGGTCGTCAGGTCATCAGGTTGTCAGGTCATCAGGTTGTCAGGTCATCAGGTTGTCAGGTCATCAGGTCAAGCTGAATTAACAACAGGTCCTCAAAGTTGACAAAATCTGGATCCTGTCTTTTATTAGAGGCAAGCGGTGTTTTACAGTGATTTTGTGTGTGTTTTAGTGTTCTTGTTTTATGTGTGTGTGTGTGTGTGTGTGTGTGTGTGTGTGTGTGTGTGTTTTGGGGAGGTCAATCAGTGTTGTGTGTGGAAGTATTTTTTCCGTTTACAGTGTTTTTTCTCTGTGCATGTGTGTTTTGTTGGTCGTAGTGTGTGTGTGTGTGTGTGTGTATGAAAGGTGATGTATTTTTTATGTTTTTACATGTTATTTTTCTTGAGTGTGTGTGTGTGTTTTTATTGTTTTCTGTAGGTGTGTGTTTTCGTTTGAGGCATCCGTGTTTGTATCAGAAAAAATGGTGTTTTTTTTTTCTTTCTTCTTTTAACGTGTTTTAAAAGTTTGAGAATTTGAGAGGCAACAGATGTTCATTGTTTAGTGAGGTAACTGTTTTCTCTCTCTCTCACTTTCTCACTCTCTTTCTCCCCCTCTCTCTCTCACTCTCTCTCTCTCCCTCACTCTCTTTCTCCCCCACTCTCTCTCTCTCTCTCTCTCTCTCTATCTCTCTCTCTCTAGGAATACATCGTTTAAGAAGAAACTTACAGCACAAGTTGCCAAAGATAAATGAGAAAGGAGTTTGAAGGAGGTAACACACGCCACCCACGCCACCCACGCCACCCACGCCACCCATGCCACCCACAGCACCAAATATACTTAAACAACAGATAAATGATAAGGAGAGAAAATAGAAATAAAAAAGACAGACAGACAGACGGAAAAGAGAAAGCAAATAAAGTGAAAATGATAATAAAGAAAGAGAGAGAGACACAAACACGAAGAGTTAAAAAAGAGAGAGAGAGAGAGAGAGAGAGAGAGAGAGAGAGAGAGAGAGAGAGAGAGAGAGAGACACTTCACCTCTGCCTTTGTTCCTTAGCTGGGTTACGTCAGGGGTCACGGGGTCACGGCTGGCGGTGGAACTCTTGGACGAGCAGCCGTTCGTCAGTCCTGGCAGATGGTGGAGGGATGGTGCCTGTAGAGGGAAACGAAAGGGACAGGTGTTTATTACAGGTGTTTAAGTGGGACAGGTGTGAAGGGGAACAGGTGTCAATTCAAGGGGACAGGTGTTATAGATGTGTAAGGTGACAGGTGTTAATTACAGGTGTTTCACTGGGACAGGTGTTAACTTCAGGTGTGTAAGAGCGACAGGTGTTAATTACATATGCTTAAGTGTAACAGGTATTTAGTGGGACAGGTGCTACAGGTGTGTATGGAGAATATATGATAATCAACAAAGGGAGACAAATGTGTAGAACAGGTGTTAATTACAAGTATCACCCCTATACACACACACACACACACACACACACACACACACACACACACACACGGAAGCAACCATTAATCACACCTGACTACAGTTTCATAACAGGTGAGGAGTCATAACAAAGAGTAATTAGGGAGACAAACAAGATGGCAGTTTACCCATGAATCACCAGCCTGTAAATGAGCCTCGTGAGGGGTGAGGGGGAGGGGGGAGGGGTGAGGGGAAGGGGTGAGGGGGGGGGGAAAGAGACACAAACGCCCTTATTATTGGAGAAAAAAAAAAAGTTGCGTTGAAGAAAAATTAATGAAATGGATAAAAAAAAATGTTTCTTAGTGAATGGTTGAGTTAGGTTTGGTTAGGTTAAGGTGCCTAGTGGGTGAGTGTGATCTTCATAGAGCTTTTGACGCAGCTACATTGACAGACAGTGATTTACACACACACACACACACATACACACACACACATACACACACACATCACTAACAAAATAAAACTCATAATCACTTCATACAACAGGGACATATACCAATAATTTCTATATATTCCCCCTAACTAATTATCACTCTCCTCATTACCCAACACACACAACTAATTTAGGTCAGTATCCATAATGAGTTGTGTGTTTAGACGGGTCAACACTTAACTAATCCAACTAATTCTGGTCCGAGTGAACTGTATTATATAATCCAAGGAGCTGTGTGTGTGTGTGTGTGTGTGTGTGTGTTGAGACAGACACACACACACAGCCATACAGACACAGTTAGACATACACACACAGCCATACAGACAGAGCCAGACATCCATGAATAATACTGGGGTGATCATTGAACACTAAACTGGACAATAAAACATATGTTATGTTTCCAGTTAAAAAAGTTTGATACACAATAAAACAGAGAGAGAGTGAGAGAGAGAGAGAGAGAGAGAGAGAGAGAGAGAGAGAGAGAGAGAGAGAGAGAGAGAGTGACGTGTGGTGACCTCTCTCTCTCTCTCTCTCTCCTTCATTCTTCGCTCCTTTTAGCTCAATCTCTCTATTCATCCCCCTATCTCTCTTCCCTCCCTCTCTCTTTCTCTCCCCCTCCCTCCACCCCCCTCCCTCCTCTCACCCCCCTCACCCCCCTCCCTCCCTCCCTCCCTCCCTAAATGACAGAGAAAACTTTACTTAATTGGCCACAAACAACATTTCCCTTCCAGTTAAATTCTGTTATACGTAGAAAAAAAAATAATAACAACAACGCGTCTTATAAAGTATGTGAGGACGAGAGAGAGAGAGAGAGAGAGAGAGAGAGAGAGTAAAGAGAGATAATAATGAAAAAATTACATTCTGAACCTAATCCCCAAAAATGGAGAAATAAAATCAGAAAGAAACACTAAAAACTATACCACTGTCTCTTAATCTTCTCTTTATCTCTGGGTATAATCTCTACACTTCTCTCAACTGTTATTCGTGGCAGCATCACTAGAGCAGTTCAGCCATTAGTGTGTTTAATTAGCTACTTACTGAGGATAATGTCTAAGGAGTGCCAACGTGTACCTACAACCAGTTACTCCTCCTCCCTCTCTCTCCTACCTCCCCCTCTCCCCCCTCTCCTTCTCCCTCTCCTCTCCCCCCTCCCCCTCCCCCCACTCCAGGCTCTCAGTACCACCTCGTTAAATTATGGGCAACATTACCATCATCAGGATAACAGTGTGAGTCTCTTAAAGAACTAATGTTACTTCCCGGTTCCTTTGTTTCGTGGTAGGGCTGGCGTACGTCCGCCTGGCGTTAGTTCCTATAAATGTTAAGGAGACTATTTTACGGATTTGAAGTAAGGTGTGTGGAGTTAAAAATCAATATCATACATAGTTTGAACCCTTAACATAAGCCCGCTGATATGAACCCCTGACATGAACCCATAACATGAATCCTTAACATGAACCCATAACATGAACCCCTGACATGAACCCCTGACATGAACCCTAAATAAAGACTACATAGAGGTCGTCATCTTAACTCGCCCCGAAGTATAAACTCATATACAGTAAATTAAACAAATATTCCCAAAACGAGTCATATCTGTCCAGTTTCCTCACCTCCATCCAAGACAAGTGGTGGAACTTTACGTAAAACGAGACACAGTCGTTCTGTTACCATCCTGGCGTTTAGGTATATCTATAAACGAAATAGCTATACAAAGGCAGAGCAGAGCGATGCATCCGTTCACAGTATAGTCAAGAGTGGAGTCGGACCATCACACGATACTGTTAAGGCCGCGTTTATGTGAAGTGTTTCCGAGTTCATTTCTAGTGCAAAATTCTATCATTGGATCAATTACTTGTTTAGCGATTCTTGTCTGGGGAACTGGTGTTGATGGTGTGGTGGTGTGTGGTGCTGTGTGGTGTGTGTTGGTGAAGGAGCTGTTGCTACGCTGTGGTAGAGGTGCTGTGGTGTGTCTAGAGAGCAGAGTTTAATTACGTTAGTGTGGTGGGGCAGCTGCTGTGGAACTCTGCTATGTCGGGGGAAGTGAGTCAACCCCTTTGTCACACTGGTGGACTGCATTTATGTGTGAGAGAGAGAGAGAGAGAGAGAGAGAGAGAGAGAGAGAGAGAGAGAGAGAGAGAGAGAGAGAAAAAAAAAACAAAGGGAATGAGAAAGAGAGAATAAGATAGAGAAAAGTGAAAGAGAAAACAAAAGATAATAAGAGAAAGAGTGAAAGGGAGACGAGAGAGAGAATGAAAAAGAGAGAATATGAAAGAGAGGAAGACAGAGACACCAACATCCATATTGTACACTGTCTCTCTGTGTGACTTTTAGCCGTGAGGGAGCCCGGGGCTGTGACCTATAAATAACAACAACTGCGCCGTGTCAACAACCATAACCTAACCTAACCTAAACAACCCCCATTTCCACCTCACCTTGCATAGTGGGGTTCATACTAAGAAACACACACACACACACACACACACTTCCCAGTAGTATCGCGTTACTGAAATAGGATTCAATGGTCAGTTTATCAGTTACATTACACTAAGTCTTGTGAGGTTAGGTTAGTGTTATTATAATTGTTTTAATAACATAAGAACATGAGAATGGAGGACACTGCAGCGGGTCATACTGGACAGTCCTGTTTACACCCAACCCCTATCGCTCATATATCCACCCAACCTGTGTTTGAAGCTATCCAGCGTGTTACAGTTAATGATGATATTTGGTAACTTGTTCCACTCATCCACTACTCTATTTCCAAACCAATGTTTACCTATCTAGCGCCTAAATCTAAATTTGTCTAATTTAAAACCATTGTTACGAGTTCGCTCCTGGTTGGATAGTTTGAGTACCTTTGTTATATCACCTTTGTCCAGCCCTGACTTCCATTTATACACCTCTATCAGGTCGCCCCTCACTCTACGTCTCTCTAGGGAGTGCAAATTAAGATGCTTTAATCTATCTCTGTACTCAAGGTTCCTGATGCCCGGGATTAATCTTGTCATTCTCCTCTGAATTGGCCCATCGCCAACACCTCAATTAGGTCGCCCCTTGCCCGTCTATAGCCAAGTTCAGGCGCTCCAACCTCTCAGGGTAGTTGAGGTGCCGAAGTGAAGGCACCAGTCTGGTGGCCCTCCTTTGAACATTTTCAACCAACTGACAGTCCCTAGTGTATCTCGGGGACCAGACGGGGTGACAGTACTCCAGATGGGGAAGCACTTCACTCTTGAAGATCGTTACGAGGGACGGACCGTCTAGATATCTGAACGACCTTCTTAAAAGACCTAATAATTTATTTGCCTGATTTACCTTCTTCTCGCAATGGCCCGAGAACTTCAGCTCATTGTTAACATACACACCTAGGTCCTTCTCATATTCAGTCTCAAATAGTGCAGTGTCTTCATCCCGTTGGGACATATGATACGTCTCCTTACCGTTGGTACGCCCCAGGTGCATCCTCTTACACTTCGTGACATTGAATCTCAGCAGCCATCTCTTTGACCAATCTTGGAGATCACAGAGATCCATCTGCAGCTCTTCACAGTCCGCTTGGTTCTTGATTTCCTCAAATAACTTAGTGTCATCCGCAAACATTTGTATGGAGGAGTGTACAACGTCAGGCATGTCATTTATGAAACACACAAACAACAGCGGGCCCAATACACTGCCCTGTGGTACCCAGCTTGTGACAGGTATGGATGATGATTTCGTACCATTAACCACCACACACTGCTTGAGGTCACGCAGAAAGTCTTCTATCCATGCCAGGACATTTCCCCGAATTCTGTACCCTTCCAGTTTCATTTTCAGCCTTTCGTGGGGTACACTGTCGAAAGCCTTGGCAAAATCTAGGTATATATTGTCGATATTACCACCCCGTTCCAGAATATGGGTCCAAATATCCAATACCTTGAGCAATTGTGTTAAGCAGGAGCGACCCGGCATAAAACCGTGTTGGCCATCCTTTACAAGGTTGTTTCATAGTAGATGTTCCATCATGGCATCTCTGATAATGCTCTCAAGTACTTTACATATTAAGCTGGTCAGGCTCACTGGTCTATAGTTATTCGTGGAGTGATGATCGTCCTTCTTGAAGATAGGACTCACATAAGCCAT